>JBBPJU010000109.1:0-41419 GCA_038088875.1 Austroboletus festivus | reverse complement strand
CTCATTCTTCAAGTTTCTGTGATCCCTTCTTGAGTTGTTTTCTGTTCGTCTACGAGAGCTAGTCAAGAAAATGCCACGTCTACACTGGAATGTTGGTATGATAGCACAGGAGCCAAACCGTTTTCGACTGAGCTGCGTAAACTGACTAAATCGGGTTTACATGTTGAATGACATCCCTATTCTTGCCAACACTATCACCATCCTCGATGTCAACGATTGAGTGTCCTATGCTTGTGTCGCTTCCAAATAATTGTTTTTATTATCCCATTATCGGAGCACAGTTCGTGGCAGCTCGCACCAGGAGCTAGAAGTTATCCATCCAAATATCGCTCACAACCTTCGACAACTCTCAGTCGAATTAGACAATGCTGGCGCCGCTCAAGAGATATTTTTCTCCTTGCGTTTGCATGATGCAGACACTACTCCAGAGTGGACAAAGTTTTTGCAAGAAGAAGCTGACACGCTTGGAATTACAGTAAGCGAGATGAGCTCTTAGGGGAAATCCGAGGGCTGCCTGGTTTCGAATGATTCCTCCTCCATAAATATTCTCATTACGTGCTGCTGCACACTCCGGGCCCATTGTTATCCTCAGCGCTGCTGAGAGTCACTGCGGTGCGCTAATCGTTCTACTAGTAGCAGATATGGACGAGGTCGCTTAGGTTCCGCTTTCCGGTATCACCTTGGAACGGTTGAAGGAACTTCAGACATCGCTGAATGCTTTGCTTGAGCGGCGAGGAATTTCGAAAGCCCATCTTATCTACCTTGTGGGAGTCTGTCGTGAAGCCCATCCCGGGTGCCCTAGCACTTTCGGTGCGTTGCATTGCCATTGACCGTACAGCCAACTTATTCGCTCTTTCACCCAACAGGCCACTGAAAGAATGTCACGCATACTTCGGTGTCCACTCAGGCCGTTCTCGTTCCTTCCCCTACGTGCTGCTTGTTTGTGCGGCGACCAATAATCACAACCGAGTCACAAGGTGTTTGACTCGGTCATCTCTTCATATGTCCCCACCCGAACGGGTTTCTTCTGGAGGGAACCTCCGCCTTCTCGTTGTTCCTCAGCCCTTGTCGGACAACCAAGAGCCACTCCCGGGTGGCACGAAGAGGTTGAATATATTGAATCTATCATCCAACACTCTTCATCATCAGAAAAAGTCGTCTGTTGGAACGGTTAAGGAAGTGCTCGAGCTAATGAAGGAAGTCGACTAGGTACATTTCACATGTCACGCAATTCAGGACGAAAAGGTCCCGACTCTCAGCAGGCTCTGTCTCGCCAATGGACGCCAGTTGAAACTACTTGACATAATTGGGTTATCACGCTTGCGTGGTGATTTGGCCTTTTTCTCTGCATGTGAGACAGCCCAGGGTTCGGAGCTTCTATCCGACGAAGCCATTTATATCGTGGCCGGAATGTTGGCTGCAGACTACGTGGGCGTAATCGCTACGACGTGGAAGATTAGCGACAGGATTGCGCCGAGGGTAACCAAGGGTGTATACGAGCATCCATTCTGAAACGGTACGCAGCCCGACTCTCGAGAGGTTGCATGAGCGCTACATGATGCTGTCGGGCGTGTGCGCGATAGAGGTGAGAGGTTTGAGAACCGGATTCCTTTCATTCACGTAGGACTGAACGTGGAACATTCGTGGAATTTGGATATGAGTAACATGTGTATTAATACCAGTTTGAACGGGCGACGCATGCTTGGGGGATCTCACTCGTACGTCGTCGAATAAGCGCATTGTTTCCGTCTGCAGCATGCCCGATTCATGAGTCACCGGCAGGGCCCCCGGTGCTTAATAAACGGAGCGATCGGGGAGGTACTAATTGTGCCTGCATCCAAGTCGTTAGACTCAGACTCTTTCTCGGGTGAGAGAGGATACTAAGGTAAGTTTGCAGAAGCACTCCCGAAGGGAGAGCGAAAGTTAGTGGGAAGAGTATTGGAATGACTGCGCAGCGGGTAACTATGCATCTTGTAATACTGATAGTTCGAATCCTGAATTTCGCATTGACTTCTGATTGATTTTTCCCAAGCGATCAAGGAATAGAGTGTAGTGCATCTGCAAGTGCCGCTCATAAGGACTCGGAGACAAGCTTGGTAGTAATACTTGTCTCATCCGATAAACATTCAATGGATTCAGTCAACATCGTGCCAGAGCGAGCAGGCATTGCGTGCATAGCTACTATTTGATACAGGTGCGGTCCCGTGGTCATCTAAATTCGCAGTGGCGATGCGGATAAGTACTATTAGTATGGATACAACCAGGTCTACTGGTCACGAGATGCTTTCCCATCGTCGTAGACAGGAATAACCATCGTAGTCAAAACTGCTGTTCGGGTTGCACGAACATCGGCCGCTGGCCCAGCGCTTCCCGGTGGGGCAATGCGTAAACGGGGAATGCTCGTACCCGATTTCGTCGAAGAAGTGAATGGAGGTACGCGGAAGAAATAGAGAAGCAGCAATGGAATGAACAGGCGCATCACCCCAACGCTGTGCAAACCAGTAACCTCGTCACTTATTGGTATATCACCCAAAGAAAACATAAGCTTACCTCGTAATAAAATCCCCCGCTCTGGTCAAGGAATTCAAAGAAAGACATGTATGTCTCCCCTCGCCAAAAGTCCATATCTGCGATCTCAAAGTTGGACCAAACTAAGTGCCATCAGAGGTGATAGCCTAGCGTAACGGAAGGATTAAAACCACTCACAGTGACATAGGTTATAATTGTCTCCGCCATCGTCAGAGATGAACCTAAGAGTGCTCTGTGGATCTATCATTTCTGGCTTTGTCTTCACGTACTCTATGGGACGCATCCGATGAAGTGCAGCTGGCAAAATTCTGAATTTTTTAAACGGACCTTTTACCGTCTTCCACAAGGAGGGTATTGTGGCCTGGAATTCGTATAATGATATCGTGAAGCCTGGTAGGTGACAAGTGAATAAGAATGCATGAACCGCATGCCAGGCCTGCAGAAAGAAGAACTTAGTATATGTACTATACGACTTACCATAAGCTTTGTTATGGAGCTCCATGAAGCGAAAAGGGTCAGATGGGACATCGCAGTGAAATCGAACCCATGGCCTGCATGCTATTTGTTCATACCCACTTTCATCGATGTAGAGGAGAAACTTACTCAATCCTCCAATAGTACCTATCAGTATTTTTTGGAATAAATAAAAGATTCCTACAACACTTGAGAGGAAATTACCTGTACTTTTGAAGCAATGAATGTCTAAAGAAAAACTTTCCAAAATTTACTTGGTGGGTGAAGATCGCCTTAATGAGCAACTCACTCCAGAGTTGAACCTACACATGTTGCGATACGACAGGCTACCTAATTATAATTGATGAGTTAATAGCCGAATGTTGGTGTTCTCCTCGGGCGCTTTGACATACCACCGTAAATAACGTTGGCTGCTTCCATCGCCTTCATAGAATCCGCGGCCTTTTGCTCATCAATCCATGGGGGTGCATGCCAGTGATCATCTGGTACGATCCCGAACTCCATTCGAGCGGCTGATAACACCGATATGCGCCTCATTTGGTCGTAGCTTCAACACCAACACTGGTCCGTTCGCTCCCGAAAAAGACACGTACCTCTTGAACTCGTCGTCGAAGGGCTCTTCGTTCAGAAAAACATATGGATATCCATATTTCCGATTGAATCTATCTTCAATACTTTGGACACTCTGGATAACCCCATCGAGATCGGAGTTCCGACAAAGGATGACAAATGTGGCATTCGCCCTATCGGATGCGTTCCAGTTGGTGTGCGGCATGAAGTCAATAAGTGAAGGGGAACCATGGTTTTGAGAAGATTTCAAAGAACCCAGCGTTGCGAGTGTTTTGGAAAAGCTGTTATGGCCAGAAACCCTGAATGTAATAAATAGCGCTGCCTAAACGATATGGGACATTGAGCCCTCGTCAGCATCCACTAAACATAATGGTACTCACCAGAATAAAAACAACTACCAACACGTAGCGAATAGGTATGAGCATCCGGGCAATGGGGGAGGGAAGCTAAAGGAAGCGTAAAGAAAAGCGCTAAATCGTAGGATACATCATACCACATTTATAGATTGCCGGCTCCAATGGCTGCACCATGCCTGCCGAAACGGTTGCTGCGGATCCAGGCTAGTACACACAGCTGCTAGGTTCCACCCACTATTGATATGCCAATCCTGGGTGTTGGCAAGGCATCAATGGCCCACGTGACTCCGCCACTAGCATCAAAGTTGTTAGTGGCCTCCGAGTCCATCCACCAGAGTCCGACAAATCGGATTCACTAGCAAAGTAGGAGAACCAGCAACTCTGATTGCACTGAATATTAGATTGGTCTCAAGCACTAACGAAAAGCAGTTTACAATACTTCGCACTTTGGAATTGCAGGTGGTGACCACCGTTTTACTCCACCCGGCAACTGAGGCGCTGGCAATAACTGCAGGTTTGTGCGTTTCATTCGATTCGAAGCTTCCGTGTCACAGGAACAGGGTCGGTGAACCGGAGCCGTTCGACTCCAACACAATTCCCACGGGATGCCTAGTCGCGCGACAATCGCAAAAGTTATGCCGCTATAGATGAGATTGTGCATCAAATATACACTAATCACCATACGACAAGCTAGATGTTCAGTGCTCACCACATGGGGATTCAAGGTTGATCAACAAGGAACATTCCGCTTATCGCTAGATCCAATGAGCATGAAACTGATGCTTGGCGTATTTAGGTCCAACCTATATTCGACCTGACCGGCCGTGCTATCGCCATGCTGCCATGATGATACAGGTCACTGTCGACCGGGAGACCGATATTTAAAACTCCGAAAGTCGGATTGAAGTTCAGCTTGGCTGGCGATTGCAACTTGTAGGCAACAAACTTATGAAGCCACGTCGCCGCCAAGGAGGCTGCATCGTATGGTCGTTTCTAGAGAACAGGAGCTCGAATCAACTCGGTCATACGCATTCAGCCTGTAAAATAAACAATAGTATGAGTCTTCTCTAATGATCTATTTCAACTTGTGGATGCACAGAAGGGCAAAACTCACGATCTAATATTTTTCGCAAATTCCGCCAGTATGTGCACGCATCTTGACTCTCTTATCGAGAGAACTTGTACTAATGATCGAACACGGCAATTACGACGACCGAAAGGAACTTATTTAGAGGTATATATCAGTGCTGGAACTGCATCAGCACTGATCGTGTGTGCAGTGTAAGATGGCGCACCAGTGACCGTTGAAGTCGACGCACCAGTAAGGGTACCCGTAATGCTAAGATGAAGATCGAATGACTTGCTCGTGTTTGTAGCCTATCACTACCCTATCCTCGATGACCTCGTTGCTCGTAAATGGTATCCAGCGGTCATTGTGGAAAGAGATACCAAATGATTAGGGGATCCGGCACCCTAATGGCACATGGAGCATGTGTTTTGATTGTAGTGTATTTCAAGATATTATGGAAAAAATAGAACTCCTCGAAATGCGTGAGAGTGCCACCAAGGTGATAAAATACATACGATTTTATCAAAGAGATTCAGACTATCACCATCAGCCTTGCAATAATATCCATCCATTTTAACCATGTCCAAAAGTTTCAATCAATTGGGAGGGACCGGTACCGAGTGCCCCAATCAATATTTTGATCGTCTAGATCTGTGACCGCCAATTATGTCGTGCCTCTGCTCTGTAAAAACCGTACGCTGTAAGGTATAGTATGTACCGGTAAACTCATCCCGTTCATCAAATCAAACTTTGGGGGAAGAGCCGAGTATCAAAAATAGAATGCCATTGTGGCTCTGCCTGCATAAATAATACTGCTGAGATCGGCTTCTATATATATTATCTGTCGCTCATCAGCGCCAAACCGATCTTCAGCGGTCCATATGGAGTAATTACCAAACACAGGTACTATATTATGGGCACGCATCGTTGACACGTGATTATGTTGTACCGGTGAACGCTACCCATTCTTCCAAACCTTGGACAGCTAGCAGGCAGGAATGGGGGTGAGCTACTCTATCGTGTTCTGAACGCTCATAGAAAGGATCTACCTTGCGTAGTAATTTCTAATATCGGTAGGAATATTACGTCCAAGGTGTATTTAGGTCTCAATCATATCTAATAGAACCTTTACTTAATAGGTTTGGTCTTGGTTATCCCGAGAACGATAGCGACGTCTACCAGCATATGTATATCGATTTGGAGTCCGGTTGACTTTGCCAGAACAGCAACAGTGCACCTTTCATAATCAAGTTCTCCATTTATGTAATGTTAATTGTTCGGAGGGAGGACGAACGATCTTGCCTTCCCCGGAAAGATGGTATTACCATTTCTCCAATCACATGCATAGACCTAATTCTTTCTCTTCAGTTTTACCTTATTGCTATCTCTACTCGGGCACCTTTGGGTCAAACAGATTACTCTGTTGTAGATTTGTTCGTTTGAGAGCTTGTCACTCATGGTTGAGTAATATTGTATTTGCTAATGAGTCAGAACGTGAAGGAATTTAGCCGAGTCACTAACCTTTTGTGCCGCTGGGGTTTTTACCCGTCCCCATAAATAAGAAATATATCATGCCTCGCAAACCGACTTCATGCGATCGGAAAAATTCGTTGTCGGAACCCAGGATTGATTTCAAAATTCATCGGCTCCGAGTCATTATAATAAAGCTTGGCCGTCAAAATACAATCCTTTCAAGAGGATATAATATACTGTGCATCGCTTTTCAATAGGCAGAAATGGTGAGACTTGAGATATGGTGAGCAAAATAAAAGATATTTTGAAATGGGATATACATACTGTAAGCTTAATGTTACCCACAGTGCTAGTGATCACCCAGCTGGATAATTTGATTCACGACGAGTGTTTCAGGGTGCCCTCTTTAATCAGAAATTTCTTCAAAGAAAGGGTTTGCCTCACATGACGGCTGACGAGACTTCATTCAATTTTCTGACCTGGTGGTGAATTGTCTCCTCTCCAGAAAGTAACCTGGGAGCATTCAGGGACACGAAAGCTGGGACTTTGATAGGTTTCGTCGCCATTGGAATAAGACCCGACCAGAGCACACCGTCTATGTTTTGCTCGTCTTCCCCGAGTATCGTGATGAACAACTAATCGCCGGATCGACAGCTCCCCAAAATCGGAGCTGGTTCCAGGTGGCGCTATAACGTCAGAAGTACGTGGTCCGTCAAGGTGGCAGAAATAGCTTGACCGACCCGATCGTTTGGCGCTCAGAACACCTAAAATCTTTCTCGAACACGCTACATACCGTGGGGGAAGGTTATATTTTTGTAACGGGGATGCTGGGTTAGACCAAGTCTGGTCATGCATCTCACTTACAA
Organism: Austroboletus festivus; assembly: GCA_038088875.1. Classification (NCBI taxonomy): domain Eukaryota; kingdom Fungi; phylum Basidiomycota; class Agaricomycetes; order Boletales; family Boletaceae; genus Austroboletus; species Austroboletus festivus. The sequence continues at coordinate 34,082 of JBBPJU010000109.1, read as the reverse complement.
TAATTGTTGTAAAGAAAAAGTCAGTGGTTTGGGCCCCGGGCTTTGCTGCTAGTGTGGCCCACTGGGCAATGCACTGGGTAAGACTCGAAAACCGACCTCCATTTGTTATCTTCTTCCTATCCTCGTTGTCAGTAAACCGAAGAATGTATCATCCATAGTTTGCTGGCCATGCAGCCGGGAGGTTACTCCCACCTTTATCCCAATTTTACCGTGCTCCGAGGGCACTTTCTCTGGTCCAATGCAAATCGCCTTATCGAGATCCTCAATATCCGGCACCGAATCTCTTCCGAAATCTGCACATGGAAGTACAAACATATCTTGTTATGCTTATGTGGTTGGTCAGTCAGATACATTGAAATCAAGCAAAGATAGACTGTGTCTTACCTGTCTTCCCACCCAAACACCTTCTCACTCTCTGCCCCTTAGACTCATTCTTGATTAGCACGCCTCCAGCCTCTGGTCACTTGAGGTGCACGCTAGCACCATCACGATGACGTCTTTGTCCGGCATGCCTGAAAACTCCGCCAGGTCTCCCGTGGAAGGTACCATGAACAATGGCAGGGGAAAGATATCTCGGCGTGTTCAGTGGGCAGGTGACAATGTAACGCGGGTTGACAGATACAAAGAAACCTCATTTCAACAGAGCTTTTGTGAACTAGATGGGTTGGGACTTGATGTAAGTTCTCGAGCTGTTACTTATAAGAAAGTTCGCCGAAGTTGACCATGGCCTGTAGCCCAGTGCATTCAAGACACTCAGGAGTGCATTGGAGAGACGCCAATCTGGAGAGCGTATTCGGAGCAGGATCAAATCACAAATTGGAAGAATACTTCCTCCAAAACCGCCCTCAGCTATCGTTTCACCACGTGTAAGCATATCTACTTCGACGACTCGTCAGTGCGCACCGCACCCAGTCGCCAGTGCGTCTCGACTACAAGCATCAGAAACCAAATGCACCACTAGTTGGTCAATACAAAGCTCACCAACCGACCATGAGTTCGGTAACTGTCATTCATCCGCCACTGCTGTTGCACATCATACGTACGATATTCTTGAGGAAACAAGGATAGATCCACGAGAACTAGGTTCACCTTTCCGCACTTCGAACCTTGATGCCATGGGCGGGCAAGCAGACGGTGCATTCGGAAGAAGATCCGTTTGGAGACAAGAAAGTTGTGCAAGTTTCGGCGAGGAGAATATTGGACAATCAAGGGAACACCAGGTCATAGAGGTGTTGGAAGCGCATACAAGACCAAATTTGTGCTGGTTGCATCGCTCGATAGACAACAACTTGAAGAAGGCTCCCAACAGCACAGATGAGAAACTGAAGATGACGAACCATCCTCAAAGCTTTGATCCGAGACTCGGCAGTGGAATCCCAAGTGCATTGTTGGCGTTGTATGAGCATGGGCTCGATGACGATAGAAGTGTCAGCTCCAACGTGAATGACATTGGAGTCCATCTTAAACCTCGCTGCGCTTCGATTCTTGATCACAACACCTTCGAAGAGGTCAAAGAGAACTTTCCTGGAAAATTCAGCCTTGACCGCACCTTCAAAGAGGATTCCACCTCATTCATCCTTCGCCACATTCGGTCCTCATCCCTTCCTGCTACCTCCACAACCGCCACCCTTATTGCCGGGGCAGGTGCACTCTCAGGAGTAGCTGCACCACAGCACGCCACCCTCATGCCAAACTTGAGCAAGCCGGAATATAACCTCATAAGGTACCCGGTGAAGGAAGTTCCAGATGTTGCTCCGAGGACTCCGAGTATAACGTCCTGGCCATTCCAACATACGGTCAGCGCAGACTCTGGTTCTATGACCTTTGATCGTTTTGTGGGTGAGGAAGGGCTAAATGCAGCAGATGTTCCAGACGCTTGCACAGTGACGGCGGAATCTCCCGTTACGCATTCAGCGGCTGCACCCAAGCCGAGAAGTCAAACATACCCGATTCCTTCAACCGGAGAACCCAGGGGATGGATTGGAAGGCCGAAGCTACTCACGCGTTTGTCAACGACTAACCTTAAAGCATTTCCGTCTCCCCAACTTGCGGCAGGAAAGGAACCCGATACACCAGTTTGGAGCAGTACTGTGACACCGCTGACGCCAAGCGCGGAGCGAACTCCTGTGAACTTGGATCTTAAATGCGTAGAGAGGAAGCTCCGAAGGATCGAAGAGCGAGATAGAAAGGAGAGAAAGAAACAGCGAGAGAAGGAAATACGTCAGAAACGTAGAAAGGCCGAAATTTATGTGTGTCACCTGATTCCATCTGTTCAACAGATGCCTGACGTTGCGCTAGATCACAAAACACGTGGCCGAGATTCTCCAAAGGCAAGAATTCATTATGAAACTCGCTCGCTCTATGATCATGTTCGGTGGCCCATCCCACCGTTTGGCAGCGCAGATACAGAGCACTGGACGTGTGTTAGACCTTGAACTGAGTTGCATGTACCTACCAGACGTCATGCTTCTCTCGTTTGAGGACACTACAACGGGAACAAGCAGTATCAAGCTCATCCGGCAAGGTACTACGTTGGACCTGGAGAAGCTCGGAGAAACTCATTCATTGTACTGGAAAGTGAGTAATAAGAATATGTGTCGTTTATAGGATCAAACCCTGCTGCCAGGTCATTCATGACAACATATCAGTTTCTGATGCATCGACTTCGTTGGATACTCTGATGCGCAAGAAACCCTTGTACAACTTTGTACGGCTGGTCCTCATCGGGGCAATGTGCTCAGCTTCGATTTGTACCGTCTCATTCTCAGGATCCTTCATCGACAGTGTTGTATCAGCACCCCTTGGGGGACTTCTTGTTGCCATTCAGCTAACCGCTACGCGCAACGAACTGTACGCTCACATATTTGAGATCACAATTGCGATGCTCCTCAGCTTGCTGAGCGCCGCATTAGCATCGACCAGATATTTCTGTTTCTCGGCCGTTGTTAGTAGTTCGGTTGTACTGATCCTGCCAGTAAGCAACTGTAACAGAGATCTTACGTCGCAGCATGGTTAACAAAGACACATATAGGGCTATATCGTGCTTAGCGGATCTCTTGAGCTTTCGTCTCGTTCTCTGGTCGCTGGCGCTGTTCGTATATGTTTTGCCGTCATTTACTCGCTATTTTTGGGTTTCGGGCTAGCAATTGGGTCAGAGCTATATCTCAAAGTAGGCGGAAAGTCGGTTGTCGGACCAGTAGACTATGCGTGCCAGGTCTCTCATGACCCCGGAGGGCCATGGTGGCAGCGAACGCCGAGCTTGTGGTGGACCTTTTTGTCTGTGCCAATGTACTCACTCTTCTTGAGTATGCGGCTCATGGCACCATGGTGGAAGAAAGAAATGGTGAGCCTCGCATTGCCTTTGAACACAGAATGTCAGGCTAACCCAATGCGTGTGTAGTTCCTGGGTATCGTCATCTCGTCGATGGGTTGGGTGACAAACCATTTCATGGGTACCCGATTCCCCAACCAGAGTGATATCAGCGCGGCATGCGGGTAGGTCATATCCATATGCAAGGGTCATGGCTGTCCACTCATGAACTCGGGTCGTTACATAGTGCCTTTGTGGTCGGATTGGTATCCAACTTGTATGGTCGGTTTTTCAACGGCAACGCATTCATTGTTATGGTGAATTTTCCATGAATCGACACTGGCAAGACACCTGAAAAATACTTTTTTTTTTCGCGGCATCAGATTACGGGGATTCTCTTCCAATTGCCTTCTGGGCTCGGAAAAGGTGGCCTCCTCACGTTTGCATCAGACCAGACGCAAGGATCGTCGTCAGCGTTTGTGAGCGGATTGCATACGGCACTGCAATTGATTTCGGTCTCTCTTGGACTGACGGTTGGATTAGGCATTTCTCTGTTTGTAGTACACCCTGTGCAGAGTCGGCGGCGGGCTAGTGGCTTGTTCAGCTTGTAAAGGAGAAGAGGACTCACTTCGACCTCGACCGACATGTGCTCACTGGCACTGGAAGCACCTGTTGGTTCACAACATCAATGCTGCATCGGACTTGATACATACTGTATTCCTATACCGTCTTTTCGATGACCTACGTTCGTTTCAATTTTTCTTGTAGACTCGTAGACTTCACCGTACTGTGTTGCTCTTGTTGCCAAACTCAAGCTTCGCTCGGCACTACACGGTAAAGTAGCGTGACATCGATATGAGGATCGCTTCAGGATTCATCAGCCCTTAATCTCTTTGAAGCTGTGGTTCCACGACGGACTTTTAGTTATGGCCTCTTGCAGGGCTACCCGTGCCTCGGCCTTAATCGGCGCCTGAATTGAAACGGCCATAAGCAACCGCCGAGTCGCCAGTCAAAATTCAGGCAACGTTCTACCGACATCCGTGGACTTTTCGTTGCCAACTCGAGAGGTATTTCAGGCCCAATGCAATAACGGGATCCCGTATATTTCACGACAACTGTGAGACTGATGCCACTACAATAAGATCCAATTATGGACACTCAACAGCCCTCAAGTGACGCACAAGTTCCTCGTGCCGGGACTCAACACGTTTTTACCATCCCCACTCGGTTCTAGGGTGTTCAGGCTCTTTCATCCCGCTTTCCTCGCTTCATGCTGCCATTCAGATCAGATAAACTGAATATTTCTCCTTTCAAGAAGCAAGCTGACCCTCGGGTCGACTGTCGCGCTTTGTTTCCTTCGGGACATACCTTGTCTCCACGGGAAGATGAGTTCTCGCGACATGATCAATTGTTCGAAGAAGCTCGACAGAGCACAAAGGATGTTATGTTACGTGGAACTCCGCTTCCACTCGTATGGGTGTGCAAAACCATGGCTATTTCATCCTCATCAAGGCTTCTCTGATGACACCTAACAGGTTCTTGTATTTGACAATATTATACCAGATTATGCTGTACCACTCTCAGAGGCATATGGCGGGCCGCAGTTCATCGCACGGGCTTTTTTGGAGGTAAGACCACTCAATTCCTTGTGTTACAAGCTAATCCGATGTCTGATCGGATCACACGTAGGGTCACTACTGTAAGAACTCCAGCTTTTCACTCATTTCGCTTGGATACGATCGTTTGTAATAGGCATTGGCAAGGCAGGAACCGGACTTCCGTTCGGTGCCCTTATTACCTACGCAGGTCGACACTTGACCGTGAGTATCTTATGAGCGTGTTCACTTCTCGGTACTTACATTCCCCAGGTAAAACGGTATGAAGTCCTCTGTTTTGCAGCACAAATGCGATGGAGTATCGCCCAAGAGCCTCAAGGCATCCAGAAAAGATCCTTTGTCATCTCGGACACCGCGAAATATTCGTGCGACTCTATTCGCACATCTGTGACGGAGGCCGCGTCCAACAGGTTGCTGGATAATCATGTTTTACGTGTAATTCCAGATAATGGAATGCGTATCACTACGTCTATGGAAAGAAGGTAAGTACACATCGTCTGACGTCAATCCATCTTTCACATGTTCGCTTTAGCTGTGATCCTTACATAGATAATCACCAGTGCAGCTCGTCTTTGTCCCCCGTCAGCCACCGCGTGAAAGAGGACTGTCGAATTCAACCTTCACACCTCCCTATTTTTCCCACATACGACAAGGATGTAGTTAGCAACTCTTCCAGTGCTGGCTGTACGTCACACACTCTACAACGACAATCTTACTCCCAACCTTGTGGTTGTGGTTTCCGAGATGTCGAGGTACCACAGTGCCCAGCCCAATGGCCCTCGAAGCCATTCCCTGAAACTCCCCAAGGTATTAACAAGGTCCGCAGACTGAGTGCTGCAGCACAATCTGTTAGGTTTGTCTTGCGCCCTTCTAGTAACATTCGAGGAATTTGAGTCATGGATCAGGAACTTTTTACGTGATGGTAACAATAGCGAACAAGATTCGTCGATTTTCGAGCTGTCCCAACCTCGTCATCGGACCCGCTCGCTTTCTGCAACACTTGTAACTCGACTCATAAAATCTGACAGCGCGGAAGCCTCCCTCAAGCAGCAGCAAAGTCACGACAATCGCGCTCATGACGTGCCCGAACGTACCAGTTCTCGGAACAGTGGCTGTCTCTCTCCTATTGCACATTTCTCCCTTCCAGAGCCATTCAATTCTTCTCCAGGTTCTCCTTACGCAGGTGGCTCTTTAAGGAAGCAAGGTCAGCTTATCGAACGTCGCATCAGGGATGATTACCAAGATGCCGAGGGCGGAATGCATTCGGGCCCTCTGATGTTCGTGCCTACATTCGCATCTAGTTATTCCCTCCTGAATCATCTTTGTAGCAGTGCGAAATTGTCCAGCACTGTTAGAGTATCGTCGCCGCTTGCGGAACGTCGTCAATTACCTGCTCTTGGCCTGTCGGGATCGAACAAACCTCTGGGTACGGAAGGATATAGAAACGTCCACACTACAGCAGCACCGTGTGTCACGGAGCCATCCTGGACCAAAAGACCTTTGAGTGCGGCTTCGCAAGTCCGGGGTGACGCAAGGTCCCATGGAAGCCCTCTCCATACCCGAATTCCACTTGACTCCGACCAGTTTCCGCAACTGCGTCCGATTACGCCTCGATCCATCGGACAATCATCGCCCGACACAGAAGTTTTTGACGATAGGTATGTTGCAGCCTTAGTTATGATGTGTACTGTATTTTGATCTTCCTTGTTTAGCAAAGTTGCATCCGCATCGATTCCTTATAATCGTACGGTTCAGCCTGTCGGAGGCCACATACTTCAAGACCATGCTATTGACGCTCGACGCTCTGCAGTAGTGGAGCCTTCAGTCAGGTCTCCATATCGCACCGAGGACCATCCATCCACGCAATCCCTCATGGTGCCACTCATCACTGTCTCGCCCAGCATCGATCGTCCTATGTCTCCGGGATCCCGGCCCGATCGGATTATGACCTTTAAAAGCAACGCGGCCACTCAACGCAGCCAATTTGGTACCGACGCAACGCCGTCAGCTGGACCCCGTACTAGTTCATTGATACCGGAGGTGGCGGCTGTAGTCGCAAGTGTCACTTCAAGTCATGTGCATGCTGATTCCCCAATCGCTCCTGCTCACTCGGTAGTCGAGCGGACCGATGAGGATTTCGAGACAACAATTCGGCACTCAGGCTATGCGCCTGGTACCCACACTATAAATGTCCAAGAGCAGTGCGAGGACCAAACTCGTCCCGACTCATCGCTTGATGTTGTCGAGCGCGAATATAAGGACAGCCATATCGAAAGAACGGACATTCAGTCTATGCACAGTGATGTGATTCAGATTCAACAACCTCACGAAGGGAATGATGTTATTTCCCAATCGTCTTCTGGTGCATTGAGGTAGGCACTTGTGTCATGTTCACACCCAGACACTGACAAAAGCCAAAGCCATCATGGAGGGAACGCTCCTGGTCGTTCTTTCGTTATTGAATGCGATGATTCTCGGACAGCGGACGTCGAGACAACCGTTTTCAACAGACAGTCAGATGCCTCGGGACGTATGTCAGACCCTACATCTTCGGATAATCGTATGCACGAGATTCAAGAACGTCACCGCCCTGAGCGAAAGCCCACCCTTCCCGCTTATAGTAGACCACCCCAAGCTGTTGAGACAAATTCGCAATCGAGCAGAGAAGCGGCGAGAAAGGAAACTTTAGCCTTGCCAGTATCCGTGACTGCCTCAACGTCAGTGTCTGCATCGAATATACTGTTCAACTCCTGACACCTTCCTAGCCCTCTTGGTACAGGGTATCGCCCTGACAAACGCGAAGGTGAAGAGTTCCAGCGGGATCACACGGTACACGTTTGGGATGATACAACACCCACGATGGGTTCGGGAACTCGACAGAAATACCAGGTGCCTTTGAACAAGTATTTGGAGCCGGAAATCAAGGCCAGTCCTTCTCTGGTAACGTCAGGAGAGCACAAAAAAGAAGATCGTGGCAGAGGAAAGGACTACGAAATAAGGTCAGTAACTATATCTATGTCTGCATTTTACTCACGTGTTACTCAGAGGCCACCCCCACGATTCGGTCCAACAGATCGATGACACAAGTATCACGCGCGAATCAGAAGAACAAGAAAGGAAGACTGAGATTGGCAACGACCATGACAAGTCCAAGGCCCAGTCGTCCAAACATGGGAGTTCGGTGGTATCAGCGTTGCTCGCAGCGGCAGCCGTTTCCGCTGTCGCGATCGAGACTATTGCCGAATCTCGACACAAGGAACGCGTAGAGCATAAAGACGTCGATGTGAAACTCGGCGACCGCGGCGAGATTAACCACGATCGCGATTCACCTGTTGGGACAGAACCTGCCAAGATCATCGAGGAAAAGCGAAGCGAAGATGTTGCTCTCGATCGCCCGGTCCAGCAAAGTGTGGTAGCTCGTTCAGACCTGCCTCTTCAGACCGGAGCAGTATCAGTTTCTCTCAGTGAAGTTCAGACCGAGATTCAACGTACCGGGTACGAGAAACGAACCCACTTAACCTATAATGTCGACCGACTTCCTCGAAGGGCTCGATCCCCGGCTGAAGTAGGCGCCGACCAAGTGGATAGCACCCCGAGTAAGCACCCCTTTAAATCATCCTTCCATGTATACTCATGGACGCACCTGGATGGTTCCTGCTACAGATGTTGAACCGAGTGCATGTGCCACTGGCACTGAATTAACAGAGCATCCTGTTGTCGTCGGGAATGTACTTGAGGCCGTTCAGCCTGCATTCTCCCCTAACTGTCGATCTGTCGAGAGCAGCCAAACGCGAATGGAGTCGGTACACGCGGAGCAGAGTGTTGAACGGGCTACCAGGGAAAGTGACGGTTATGAGCAAATAACGGATGGGCAGTTGTGAGTATAATCGCACTTGATTTGTAACAATTATCTAACGCCACCAATATTCCAAGGAGTACGTCAAATGAGTTGAAGATGGATACATTCAAGACAGTGGAAGCTGACTTGGATCAACGTACCTCTATCCACACTAAAAACAATGTCGTTTTGCGGGCGAGTGATAAGTCGGCCGAGTATTTGGCACAAGTCGGACAGCAAGTAGTACAAGAACGCAACACGTCATCGAAATGCGAAAACGATCGCACCTCAGCGCAGTTAGACTCCAATTCGACCTCGCAAGAGAGTGGGACTGGGGTAGTGTCTCCTCATGCGTGCGTAAACGTACAGCAGACTCAAACAATTGTAGTAGCGACCGAGTGAGCTCAGCCATTTCCCTGTCTGTCGCAAACTAACGTTTCTCCCAGTGAAAACAGCGCGAAGTCGACAGGGTATACTTCAAAGAACCAGCACCTTATAGGAACAGATGAAGTTCAGAAACGTACGGATTATTTGCTGGGTAATATAGGTATGCATTCGTCCTGTCCTCTATGAGCTAGATTAACCCCTTGATAGGTGCTTCGGAACCGGAAGTTGAGGCAAGCTCAACTGGCACGTACTCACAGGAAGGATCTACTTTGCATGCGGATACCGTGATTATGGCTGGGAAGGTTCGAACGAACGAGACGTATACGTTTAAAGAGAAAGCGCAAGATATGGAACAGGGCGAAAAGTACAAACTAATTACGCATTCAATATCGTGAGTGACCAGATTTTGACTCCTTCATAGACTCTGTACAGACTTGATATCAGCGATAGGACAGAGATGCAAAGTTCCGCCCAAGCGGTCGACAAAGCAGTCGGAAGTGAGATATGGGGTGACGAGCAGGTTCGCAGACTTGAGCCGACCTATGTCATGGTGGCATCGAATGAGAGAAAAGAATCTGCCGGAGCTTCTGCTGGATCACTCACTCCCGTTGTCGAATTGTCCACGGCTTACTTGAATATGGAAAACGTGATAGCCTCATCAACGACCAGGTATACGTCTACGATTTTTTTCGAACATATCTTCGTATGAACTCTAGTTTTAGGGATTATTTCTCCACGATGTCGGAGGCAGAACATAATCAACTATCAAAAGGTACTCCAGGCGTGGATCTAACTAGTAGCGAGGTCACGCGTGCTTGGACACCTGGTCCTTCTCCCGGTAGTTCGGCTCCACTTCATGGGCACCAAGCACTCCCTGCGACTATCGACTTGACGAACCTGGATGCACAGGTTTCGCATCAATCGCAATCCGAGACCACCATTGGCTCCTCCACTTCGGATTCATCTACCAAGATCGACCAGACTATCGATCAGGTGCACTCCGCTCTTGCGCAACAAGCGTGCGTGTAGTTATCCTCCGTATAAGATCCTTCTGCCTGACCCTTTTACACAGCGATAATACGCGAATGGATACGTCGAGCAAACCAAATGCACGTGTAGAAAAGTCTGAATGTAGCTCTACGCTTGCTACCGAGGCCTATACTTCTACATCCAGGATAAAAGATGAAGGCTCTCAACTTTCTATGGTCTACAGTAATGTGCGACGAGGTAATGCAGATGATCAACAGAGGACCTCCAAAGACACAAGCAAGTTCGTAATATTTATTGTCCCAAATGCTCCGGCTCATGTACTTGTTTCAGATTGCAAAGTACGCTCCAGATAGAGAAATCTGACGACGAATATCATACGATGGACGGCCATTTTGCAAGTCGCACATCAACTATAACTTCATCTTCGCTGCCTGTACGCTCTGAGTCGGCCTCATTGATGGCCGAAGAGGGGTCCACTACGCATGCCACTGAGAAAACCGTCATTTTCGACGTCATCGCCGATGGCTCAACCAACGAGGACCCTGCTACGGGAGGCCTCTTACTCGACTCTTTGTATGCCAAACAAGAGAATAAACAAGTTTCGGCACGTTTTCAGGGTACTGAGCAAGAGATCAGTGTCAGCTCTGAGCACTCTCCGGACGACTTGTCAATGTGGGCATTATTTTCTTTCGTCCCTGCCTTGCGGGCCATTATTGATGTGATTGTGTAACCCACTAGCAGTGACCAAGTGGAGGTGGCAAATACAGCCGACGTTTCTCCATCTCATCAGGAGAGCTCGTTAACCCTATCTTCCACCGGAAACCCAACCTGTGTGACATCAGAGAAGGCGTCCATCGAGTCAGTCGCGCACGTGGTGTCACAGCTCCAGCAGGAGGATACCGAACCAGTAGCAGAAAAGCATGCCGATTCTGGAGGACTGACCGTAACCACTGAGTCCCGTGCGCGAGAGAAAGGAATGGTTGACGGGAGCGAGAACTCCATAAATACCCCTGCAGCCTCTTCGGAACACCTCACAACAACGTCCAGTCATGTTCAAATATCCACGGAGACACGTGCATGTCCCGCAGAAACCACGTAAGCGTGCTTCATGCTTATTGTCACGGAATCTCTTATATGTTCAGGGATGAGACAACTATTTTGCCTCGTACGTTAAACGCAGACTCGCGTGAGGGACATCAGAGTGAATATCTTGATGGCGATGGCGAACACACTACTGCACGTGCACCCGCCGCTCGCCCCGTCGATGACGAGAGTTATACGAAGACAGCAATGGTCACCGTTCATCAATCGACATGCGAGCGATCGCCAGCCGTCGAAGAAACTGGGAGCAATCAACACGCCAGCGGAGCTCAACTTGCTACTTCATCTGTACGAGGGCTGAATTCTGCAATCGTCGAGCAAAACTACGCGTCCGCTCAGATTGAGGATTCCACTTCTCGAACACATGTGTCCGCCACTATGGTCGACACATCTACTGTTATCCCAGCTGCATCTGGGCTAGGCCTCATTGACAATGCCAGCAGGTAAGTCATAAAGCTTTCGTCACGTCGCCTGGCCATGACCTTTCATTAGTCCCTCGACAGCTGAGCAATCGCAGCTCGAGATGCATGAAGACGACGTCCATATTGAGGGTGCTTCCAGAGTGACAACAGTCACGACCACTCCATCTTCACAAACATATTTAACACATGTGACAGAGTCAGATAATCAGACAATTTCAGATGCTGCACGGTCTACAGGAAATGCGGTCACGTCTGTTTTCACCGTTGCGGCTATCACTGCGGGCGCGGAGCTGACCAAGGAATCTGCCAATGTGGGCACATCGACGGAAGTGAATCAACGGCAGACGAAACGAGACTCTGAAGAGTTGACTGCACAAACAAAGGACTATGGCATCCATGATCACGGGGAGCCGTTGTAAGTAATCTGTCATTGACGTGTCAACCTAGTACATTACTATATTGGTCTAGGGAGTACAAGACCATTACGATTACCAGCGACGATCACGGTACTTTGTCCAGAGACAAGGTCGATGCTTCCGTGCCCTTGGTTGATCAAAAGCACGAACAAGCTCCGCTCACGCCACAAGAATGCAGAAGTGGACAGGTACAGGTGACACCCAATGCCAGTACGGAGCAACAAGATGGAGTGGCTATGACTCTGGACACCAGAGACACTTTCGCAGCGCACTTAGAAACTAGGTTGGTTTATCATCGTCTCGTGAGATTATCGACTAACATAGTCTGCAGCGCTATGGGAGCCGCAGCTTCAAGTACTGAAGGATATATTGTTGACCAACATAGCCTAGTTTCAAGCAACCATATTGACGGCTCGGACGCCTTTGAATCTATCACTACAAGACAACAAACGGAAACTCCGCCTCCTCCCTATTGCGCCTTGTTTGATGGTCTCCGCTCCACGTCAACATCTTTTGGGGATCTTGGTGAATCTCAACGCCAAGAATACGAAAAACACACCCCTACTGAAGACAATGAATGTAATGTTGCAGAGGACGCTACGAAGTTTTCTGCTTCTATTGTCTCTGTGCAGAGCCAGATGCTCGTAGCGAACGAAGGCGACCCAACTCATCTACGGGGGGAGCCAGAAGTGGCCACGACAAGATCTTCCGGTACTGGGGCAATGCAAACTAGGAAAGATGGCGTCTGGGAACCTATCTCCCCGGTATTCCGCCCCGAATATGCTATTTTTGCCAGCAAACCCTGCGAAGGTAGCGTTGTCTTCGAAGACGGAAAACGAGTGGACTCAAAGGATCTTCCATATCCTTCGGTGACGGACGAAGACCACGAACAGTCGATGATTTCCAAGTCTTCGTGAGTTACTGGACATACTACATCTTGTATTCCGATCACAGATATCATAACGTTGGTCTTCTAGGGGTTCCAGTGATAGCATGTGTCAGACGTTAGGGGATCATGCTGCCGAGCGTTACGAGACCGACATTTCGGACGAAGGCATAGCGATGCAAGGAATACGACCCACGTTCCTTCCACAGCCAAGTGCTGCTGAGCCAAGTGTACAATCCGAAAATTTGAACACGACCCCGAAGCAGTCAGCTGAAATTTTAAGTACTCCTTTTGAAGAGAATAGCATCAACGCGATTCGATCATCCTCTGAAAACCAAGGCGCACAGGTATCGTCGGAATTCAAGTATGTTTGCCTTCTGCGTCTACCGTGATATTGAGATGCCACAGTTGGCTGATGACAACTACAGAAATGAATATCTTGGCTCGGCTACAACCGATCAACTCATCCAACGCGTCAAAGAAGAGTGGTCTATTGATATTTCACGACAGCTCTCATCTGATGCTCTCACGACATCAGTTACTCGATCAGACCATGAAGTCTCAGCTGGCCTTGTCTGCCGGGAACCAACGGGACGTCTAGCAGTTGATGAGGTGGATGAACAGCAACAAAGTCGATCTCATGCATCGACCGCTTCAGGCATCTTCAGTTCAATCAACGAGGAAAACGAGCTATCGAAGTCAGGCATACAAGAATATACAACCCAACGTGAGAAGCCAGTAGTGAGGACAGGTGCTGTGTCCACAACGGTGGCGTACAATACACCTGAGATCGAACAGGCTCGGTCGGTAGTCGGGTTTTGTCACAGATAAGAGTCGTTCCTCACTGATCTGAGTCTAGTCCTACTGTGCTACAAGCCTCTCGGTCGGAAACGAACAAACCACAAGAGCTCAACGACGGTAGTTCGGACATCACCCTGATGGGTGCAACCGCATCGGTGGCTGTAATCCAGGCACCCAAAGAGCGCACAGCGGAGGATATCTCGCCAAGTTCTGGTAGTCTGAATCAAGAGAACATCATTCAGACGAGTGACCTTGGTGTAACCCTATCCGCGACCACAATTCAAACGTCCAAGGAGCGCACAATTGAGCACGTACAGAAACTCAACAGTGAGGATAAGGAATGGTATGTGGATGTTGCTACGGTCAGAATGGAGGATACAGGGTCCAGAAATACCACCTACCTGTAAGTAAATTTCCCCTCCCGTCCGGAAACATAATCGTGGTTACTTAACTAGTGCTAGTAAAACGGAGGATGGACTTTTAGACGAGGGTGATCGAGGTCAGCATAGCACCACCCTCCGCAATCTTAATACCGAATGGACTCCGGAAACTTCGGGTGAGGATCCAGCCTTCTCAGAGGACATTCGTAGCGTTGGAGAACCGAACAATGTTGTGTTGTTGAGAAGCAGAGACGAACGACCGTCAACGGCAGGTGATGTGACCAATTCCGAGCGGACCTCCCAAAGTCACTTGGCGCTCGAAGAGGCAGTTGCGGTGACTGCCTTGATTTCCGCTGCGGCAGGGATAACGGAAAGCATGTCTTCATCCAACAAGGACTTAGCCGACCTTCGCTCATCGACCGACGAAACCTTGAACATTATCCAGGGCACAGAGGTTCCAGGTGCTGATGGTTCTTGTTCTATGTCAAAACCTGAGGAGAAACGATGGCGATCGTCTACGCTACCATCGGTAGGGAACAAACCTCTTCAACAAACCTTGCAACGGCGTTTCACGAGTGTGCCCGATGTGGAGGAACTGTACCCTGTCACGGATGGATCATCTGATTCTAATATCTTGGTGTCCCAGAGCGACATGGGCATGCATTCAAATCACGAGCAGGTTAAATCAGGAACATTTCCCGGTTCAGGTAGCACCCGGGATTCCCAAGCGTACGTGTAGTATCGTGCTGAGAACGAAATTCGCAACTCTGATAGTTTTCCTTTTAGCACTGTACACACGGATGAGAACACTGAATTGCTCGTCGGAAAAGGCGAGGATGAAGACAAAAAAGACACTATATCGAAGCTTTTCAACGAAAACACTACGATGGTAGCTTCGGTCTCCACTTCACCACGATTCAATCCGATAGTCGGCTTCGGTGGCCGGCAGACTTATAGGTCGGCGACGCAGATCGAAATAGATGACGAGGAACGACCACGTTTATGGGAGAGGCGGACGTTCAGCGTCCCAGACGTGCTGGAAAGGTACGCCCTGACAGTTGTGATGGCACTCTTTACTTTCGCCTGACCGGGTGACAGCAGTACACTTGATTTGGAGGCGACCGATCGATTGTCACCTTCTCGCGATCTAGATGCCCCCATTGATTCTTCAATTGCACCAAAAGATCTAGTCGTGTCACTTGCCCATGAAGGGGATCGATCTACTAGCAAGCCACTGACCAAGCTCGTATCAAGGTACGTATACTTTTCTATCCACGGATTTCTGATTGCTTATTACGAGGTGTAGCAGTGGATCCGTGACTGAGTCAGGATCGCATAATTCTCCTGCCAAGCAGCTCGCTGAAGTCGTCTCGGGCGCTTGCGTATCGCCAAATCTGGACATGGATTGTGTCGACGACTTGCTCCATGTAGAAGCCTCTGATATTACCAATGTCCAAATCGTAGCCCGGAGGTTGGTGCCGCATTGGTCAAGGAAGCACTTGATTCATGGTCACCTTTTCTCAACAGCAAAGGCTCGGTAAGCTTTGTGAACAATGCGCTCTCGCATAGAAATGTTTCTCGCCAAGGATGGATGGATGAGTCGTTTGGCCCTAATTGCATCACATCAACAGCAAGCATCAAGGGACAGCGGATTAAGATCGTGCGACACCACGTGTGGGTATTTCTATGACGAGGTAAATAGTGAACATCCTAACGGGAGTCATGTAGCTCGTCTCTTGACTATGTGGAAGGATCCAGTGCGACAGCGATGGACGTCGATCTACACGACGCCGCCGAACGCGGCGCGCTTTGCAGAAGCCTCAGCCGATCCGTACATAGGTTTTGTTGTTCACAGCCCCTTCACGGCGCCTCGTTGACAACCAGACGCAGACCGTATTCCATTCAGACACGCACTATGCAGTACTGGATGAGTTACGACTTCGAGCAGAATGCGATGGTATCTGAGGGCCCGGCCCTAATACAATATCAATATGCGCCATCAAGTACAGACGACGAGACGAAGGTATGCCATAACCCATTGAAAGGATACTGATTACTTATGGACTGCGCGTGCAGGCGATCTGGGGAGTCATTATCAATGTGGTAGGTGCATCGCGATGGATGCCAATCGCCCGAGGCTGGGGAAACCTTTGGTTCGCTCGATATCTGGACGCGTTCTTCCCGAGCAGGATGGTACATGTAATCCAAGATCATGAGTCGTTTGCCAACAAACAATCTGGTGCGATCGTCCATACCAGCCTGGGTCCCGAAGAGTATCGACAGGTTGTGATCACGGTCGCCAATGCGACTGGGCCTTTTTTCGGTACATACATTCTCACCTAGTTTAGTGGGGGCTTCACTCACATGTTGCACGTTGTTGAAACTAGACGAGGACGAACTCGTCGCCCGTCTCCTGTCTTGTGTCGACCTCGGTCTCGATGGGCCGCAAAATGCTGCTCTTCTGTGTTTCTTCCCACACAAAACGGAGGAAGCGGTAGCCACATTGGAAGATACGTTGTATGGGGCGGAAAGCGTACTCGTACGTCATGATTTTCTCTGGATGTGGTCTATATGTACATGCTCAACGGTACGGTTTGAAATACTAGCACTGCTGCGAGTTCGAGATGAGTGGTGTGTATGTGGACGAACTCGAGGTAGGGTATTGGATTCGAATTACCGTGAAGAAGTCCGAGTTGTTGCAACACGAGCCGAGTGTGTATGAGGAAGAGGATGAGGAACATGTCGATGTGGACCACGAGTCCCTCGGGCAAGAAGATCATGTAAATGAGGCTCCGTTCGCCCTGGAAAATATCGATGAGCTGGACTCCATCATGGGCGTGGGGATGCTACCGCCTCCCATCGCCCACTAGATAACGCCAATTCGCGTGATTCGGCGTTTATAAGACGATGAATGGCGCAGGGAGGAAGAAGTGGTTGCGACTCGACATCATATCACTTATCGTATCTACTACTATGCTACTATCTCGACTGCCTTTTTTTGTATCTACAATACGAAAAGACATTGATAAGACGAGCCCAATCACGTCTGGTGTGTGGAGAGAGCCGGCAAGACATGTGTCAGGATGAAACGGAATACGGGCAAGCGGGTGACCACCGCACAGACCTTGAGCGATTTGTTGGACGACACGCGACATCTTGAACGGTCGCGAGTGGCCCTTCAAATAACAAATTATTGGTCATCTCCGTTTCTTACCTCCGGATTCTTTTGTGCGCTGGCACATAAAAGACTTGTCCAAGGCAGTCCCTGCTCTTCAGCAACTCTTCCAGTTACTGCAAACACTTACCTGCAAAGATGCAAATCGTATGCTCGCCTTATAGATCTCGACTGGAGTATCTATCCGCTCACGCCGTTCTCGCAGGTTCACAGTATCCCAGTCAACCAAGGCGGTTGCGGCAAGAAAGAGTGCGGCTGCGGTGATGCGTGAGTCACATCCCATTTCCTGGACAATTGCATGTTTACGGATACTTTGAGCAGATGCCAGTGCAAGCCTAGCGAATGCAAGTGTTAGATGATCCATAACGGTGATGCAAAAATGGCTAGCTTTTCTAAGTCATTTTTTAAGTTGTGAAACAATCGTCCGTGGAGTTGGGTATTGCGTTTGGAGGATCCGATTTTGATGTATAAATACATGCCCATCTTTGCCTTGAGCTGAATTGAAATAAAACCCTTTTTAAAATTATGTACTTGAGGTACAATCGGAGAAAGCGTTGCGTAGCCATACCTTTTTTTTTTTTTGCAGACTCCGGTATTAGATGTACCACGAGAGGCCGCTCCCTTATGCTTTGTCGATGGAGCATACGGTGATCACATTGAAACTCATCCGGTCTGCACAAATGATTATGTGTATTGTTCCTTTTGGCAGCCTTCAACTGAAGTAGTCAAGGCATATTTTGATTGAAATCGCTTGGGTCTGAGTTTAAACAGCATGACATACCTTGATTACCGGCTCATGGACCCAAGGACAAGCTCCACATGGGGGATATTAGTATCCGGATTGTTCCTGGAAAGGATGTTATGACGCGATCTCTTTGAGTGTGGAGACGATACCAAGTATGGTCACAGTGACCCCATGTCATACTCCGAGGCAAGTCATGCCATGAACCTTGAAGCTTGAAGACTCGGCTTGGGTAGTCAAAAAGTTATTCAATGATGCAAACGATTTGGAAAGTTCTGAAAAACGTGAAAGTATCTAGGGAAATGAAACACCATTAGATTAATGGGATTGAACTTTGTGGATGGGTAGACCTACATGAAGTTCGTGGTCGAAGTTACTATATCGGAGTTATAATACGGTGAAATGTGGCATTCGCATCTGTCATCACTGAGCATGTGGGATCGCAGCAAGATACATGCCAAGACTCTTGCGATTGTTCAACGTTCAACGTTCAACTTCAAGCCAAAGCGGTTCAGGTTAACGGTCAGACGATGGCTCCGCTGATTTAGAGCCTGTCTAGTAGTACGTATATTTTACACAGTTCCGAGTCGCTGTTCCATAACTGGGCTGCTCGAGGGGCAGCCTGATCCCAGCACTGCTACATGTAGTGACTGTGATCCTTGGCACTCCATTCTAAGACCCTATTATTAGCCGAGCATCCGCATGCGAGTGTCGCTTTCAATTAGGTTCCAAGTTCTTCTCGATCTCAGACCCTCCGCCGCCAGTTCGTTTTATGGATTAGATCTCGTTGCCTCAGGTTTGGCGTGGACCACCTCCCTCGCTTACCTTTCCTCCGCTTCCTAGCCGGTCAGACCAGGCTATTTCGGATATCTATGACTCCCCTTACACGTCCTACCCCATGGGGACAGAAGCGTAAAAGGCAAGTGACAGGACCATTTCGATACATACCCATAGTGTAGCAGGCGACCTTGACTGTTCAGACTCACGCACGCAGAGCTGACTTGGAGACGATTCCCTTGCACTTACAGATGCCGGCCTCGTCATATTGATGACCAGTCACTCACTGATCAACACTCCAACCTTACACCTAGTCGGACCTAGACAGCATTCGCATAATAGATTTACTTCGTACAGCTTTGGAACGATCAAGGGCGGCATACATTGACAATGCAAGAGTTACGATGAGCTCATCCACATGCACAAGACGAGCTTCGCAAGGCTATCCATGATCATTTAGCACTTGCATTCACCGGACTTGCAAACGCAACTGTCAACGTCGTATAAGCATCAGCATATCACTCGGTCATCCGACGGGACAAGGCTTACGAGTCACCGCAGTTGCAGGTGCTGACGCCGCATGTACCGGCTTCGTTGACGAGGATGGTGTTAACCTGTAGGAAAGGTTTCGTGAGCGGACACACACACCACTCGACAGCGCGAGGAACACGTACAGTTTGCATGGTGAGTGTTGTGTTTAGAGAGAGATCAAGTGATGATGCTGGAGGTCAACGAGCCCAAAGGTCCCCCTTTTATACCCCACCACAGCAAACGGGTCACCAAGTCCAGTAGCCAATGGTCATCGACCTTGTAAGCGCTCGTCCTCCAAGAAATCGCGCATGCATCCAAAAAATGCCTCATTCAGTGGTCACATGTGCAACATTACGTGTTCCGTGGGGTCACCTAAGATAGTAACGTCTCATATCCTGCTCGATTGAGACACCACGGTTACCACACCCTGGCATGAGACAGCCCAGGGGCCGGCAAGATAGAGGCAGTATAATTCAACCTATCCGAAACAATCCCAAGACTTTCTCCGTGGACGAGACATCCTCGGCATCATGAAAACGCATTCGACCGGGCGTTGGTCATGGGTAAAACTTTGCTTGGCTAGGAGTACCCGGTCATGGGTGTACATTAGGTGATATGCAGAAGGAAAGAGCCTCAAAACAAGCTTGGATAAAACTCAAAGTTGGTTCCACCCAATCTTCGTCCTTCGTTTCATGTGTTCATTTGATCATATCGGCCTGGGAACATACTATGATTAGAAGCTAGTAGACGATCTCACTTCCTTTCGTGCCCCCCCCCCCCCCCTCTATGTCGTGATATAGTAAGTGCATCAAGTCCATAGCCCTGGAAAGAATGCAGAGCAGATGGGTGTACCCACGTACCCTGGAATTTCGCATACCACAGCAATTTGTAGGGTGGGCCTATCTATGTACATCTACTTACGGGTTTCCTCGCCTTGACTGGCCCATCACCCCAAGGGACTTGACGAGGGAAACACACTTGCATAGCAAGCGAACCAAACTTAAGACACATCAGCACGATACTTCCATCTTTAGTTATATCAAACCTGGATCAAATCCGATCCCCACGACACGTAATGTACTACATCGTGTGAATGCATGAGCCATTTCTTGGAGGACAGGCACCTTCACAACACAATCATTGGCTGGTGGGTTAAATACGGCATCGAGTTCGACTCCACGGAACACGTAGTCACTGGCCGTACACGACCGCCGGATCCTGAGGCATTTTTTAAATACCTGCACGATTTCTTGGAGGACAGGTGCTTACACAGCTGATGGTCATTGGTTGTTGGACTTGGTGACACCTTTGCTCCGGTGGGGTATAAAAGGTGGCCCTTTGAGCTCATTGTCCTCCAATACTTTCAGAGGCTCCGTCACCACTTGATTGCTACACAACATACATTCACCATGCAAACTGTATGTGCGACGTACGCTCTCGAGTGACGTGCGTGTTCCCTCACGAGGCTTCTCCTACAGGTTAACACCATCCCCGTCAACGAAGCCGGCAAATGCGGCGTCAACACCTGCAACTGCGGTGAAGCGTAAGTCTTGCCTCGTTAGTCCTGCGAATGATATGTTGATGCTTATACGACGTTGGCAGTTGCACTTGCAAGTCCGATGAATGCAAGTGCTAAATGGCTATAGATGGCCTTGTGGAGCTCGTCTTGTGTATCGTGGATCGTGGATGAGCTCACCAAGTTGTCTTCAAAAATCAACGCTATATCATATGTCACTGTATTCTCGTTGATTGTTCTCGTGTTGTATCATTGGAGTGAGCTCGGTATGCAATGTTGTCTTTTAGTCGAACCAGAACCTTGAAGTTCAATCCCGTGAGGTGACGTATGGAGAGGGATAGCTTCCTACATAAATATATATGTCCGAAGTGGCGATTCAGTGCCATAGTCATGCTTGGTGTTACATATGGCGGCCCCTTGTAAAATCTATCGCAAAAGCAATTCAAGTCGTCAGATCAACAATTGTGATTTCGTTAAACATAGGGTCTGATTAGTTAAAGGTATTGGTATATCACGAAAATTCAGAACGTGACAGCAAACACAATGCATATGCATGTGCATCTCCAACTCTCAGTCTTGATTTATGGACCTCAGCCCGAGGCTGCTACTGCAAACTGTATACTTTGTTCCTCGTCCATCCTCTGTTTTTTCACATATATGAATGTGAGGATGATGAAATCCAGCATGTGCTCTACCTGAGGTGTGATATACAAGTAGGTGCCCCTCTTCTTTCCGATGATTCCGAGACTCCCCCTGTGGCAGTGAGCGAGCTCAAGACCCGATCCATCGTCGAGGTAAAGCTATGAAGAGCAAGATCAAGTGAGATGATGCGGTTCACGACAAAACGGAAACTTTTTTGTACTTACCACCACGTTGTCCGTGTCCCGTATATATATACGGACGATCGTCTGTGCCAGCGAAGGTGCGTTTCCTGAGGTTAATGGAGCGCACCTATCTCCCAGTCTTCGTCAAGAAACGACGATGGTAAACTCTCACCTTCTGAAGAACCCGTGAGCTGGCAAGAAAGCATTTGATTCCACTTTCCGTCCTCCAATCGTGAAGATCGAGGATCCTAAAAAATACCACTCGATGTTGCCCATCGCTTTTGCGGGCTCGTTCATCTCCTGCTTGTCCGATCTTTTCAGAGGAGAGCATGAGGATCATGGTGTGCAGGGCACATAGTATACTGATACTACTTTCGGTGCTCCTTCCATGGGCCAGAAAGTGCAGTATGCTTTCGCTCACTCACTCCACTACTCGTTTTCCCTGTCCTTGGTCCCCCAGGCCCTAGTCTACGGTCACTGAATTACTGCAGACGGAGACTGTCCAGCCCACTCAGGTGGATACTGTGTAATTTGGTTTCTTACACTCGTTCCAAGTTTAAAGAGTACCCCATAAGGTGCGGGTACTTCTAGGGTCGTTCCTCGAGAGAAAAATTCTAGCACGGGAGCTTTCGCACTGTGTGAGTCTGTAGCTGTCAAGATGGCGACAACTCTATGGGATAATGGAGACATCGAGTTCCATTCCTCTACCAGCGCACTGCACAAGGGGGCGGCGGTGCATATTACTCTTGGGCAGTGACCGATTTAGAGTCACGACTCGAATCCTGTTCGATCTTGAATTAACATAGGAGGTATGGAAGTGAGTCACGCACAGACTCCGTTAGACGCGTGCAGTGCAGAAACAAGAATCAGTCTCGACAAGCTTGACGCTTGATGGACAAAACGAACGGGCTACCGAACTCGATCAACGGAATCTGTCATCGCCATCAGACATACGCAGGTACCTATGCTTTAATAGAAAATCGGACCTGGTGAGCGTGGATGCAAGCAAACATAAGCCGTTGTGGAACAACCAGTCCACCACATCTTGTAACCCTATGACTTGCCTCGGATTGAAACTGTAGACAAGCCCACCAGCTCCCCTCGGAGGTACCTATGTGCAATTCAGTTGATAATCTCCGCTAACCTAGCTTTGATGTCATATGTCAAGTGGCCCACAACAGATCCGCTGTGTCTGCATAATTTACTTCAACATTCGTAATGGATGGATGTCACGGTGGTTGGTATGAAGCAGCTTTCCAGGTGTTTTTGAACTTAGATCTCAGACAGCCCTTAGGCCTATAATACATATTTGCTCTTGTTAAGGAATACCAGCTGTCTGCTTCCGCTCTCACTAGGTCCAAGTGACAAAGGCCTGCCACTACCAGACGCCAAAATTCAATGAAAATCGTAAAAACCGTGAAAAAGGTACACCATCAAGTCGCACTCCGGAATAACAGTGGCGCTCATGCCACGTCCCCCACTGGATTGTAGCCTTTCCAGACGCCACTGCAGTTACCAGGTGAGGTTATCAGGGCATGCCATCCACACATACATATAATCAGACCTTAAAGGTACAGCGGAATCACATGAACCATTCCGGGTACGTCCCCGTTAATGGTCCTATTAGTAGTACTTGGGTGGTTCAAGTCCACCGTGGTAAGAGCTTGGGTTGTTCTACTTCCAGGAATGCGAGTGGTATAGTCATCGTCTCCAGAGGGATCCTCAGATGGGCATGTTCCGTCGGAAGATTTCAAAATTGCCCGGTACATGAAGGGGACTAGGACGAGCAAATTGCACACAATCAGCGCTGATGATATCTAGGGAACTTAATTAGCTTGATTAAACGAGGTCGAGTTGATACCAGGGGCGGAACCAGCCCACCTTCAGACTGAAGGCTACGTTTTCAACGGCGTCATCTGCGATCGATTGACAAACAGCGTGGAACACTGAGAACAAGGACATGATCGCAGTCGACGAGAATAAGCATAACATCATTCGACGTTGTCGTTGAGGAAGCTTGATTCTCCAAAGAAGCCTGAGAGAAAGGATTACTAGTATTGTATCTGAGACGCAATCGGCTGTTTTTTTAGAATGAATTAAGATGATATTAAAGGAGTATGCATGTTGATTACCTACCTACCAATTCAAAGATGATTATCACGTTCGTAAAGTAGCATAATGGGCGATTAATCCCGAGATATAACACGGATGTCGTATTGTTTGTACACCACCAGATCTTAAATGAAAGTAAAGTTGCCCAGCACAAAAAGAAGAGGACAGCGGTGAAGCCTGCCACCATGCGAGTTGTTGACAAGGGTGGCGCAACTCGTATGATCGAGAAAAGGAAACTCATGCGGACTGCCCTGGGATAAAGCCGTAAGTTCAAAACACGACACATGTAGTACAAGAGAGGGTGTGAGCTCCCTACCATGTTGCACACAGAGAAATGTATGTAATTAACCAATCGATAATACGCAACATTCTATGGTTGACTATGATGTGAGGCTGTCAGCGTACGCTCGACTTGAAGTATAATTGAATCCACTTGCCAATCTTATCATAAATGAGTTTGAGGACGGTAAACATAGTCCCACAGATGAATACTATTCCTGCACACGCATCTTCCAACCAGAATCGTCGTATCTGTATTCGGAACCACAGTCGAAAGAGAGTGAGCAACATTGCCAATCCGTTAATCACGCTAAATGCGACTAGAAAAGAATGATCAAATTGATGGCTATCATCCACGAGATGAACTCACAGTCAAGAGCCATAAGATTAACTGCCATTGTGAATTGCTGGAATGCCCTTTGGTGGAAAAGGGACAGGCTTTAAAAACATTCCCGGAACTGGGCCACCTAGGGCTGTTGAGACGCTACTCGCACGGATGTTTACATGGTCATATGTAGGTCAAGGAGAATGTGAGCACCTATTCAATGAATAACTTGAACCTTCAGGTTCGTCGCTCCAGCTTTTCTGCTGTATGTAAGCGCAGCGCAATGAAATAAAAGAATCGGATCGAGTGCACTGTTACGCCACCTGAGCAGAGACAACAATATCGCTATCAACAGCCATGTCCATCGCGTGGTCGTCACCGCTACATGCACAGGTGTAAATGGCGAGGGGATCGGAGAACTAAAGTAGGTTGTTGCAACCGGGAAACGGACACGAAAAATGGCTGTATGGTGACTGTGGGAACCTCCGAGTCGGAAAGTCGCTGCCAAGGGTCTTAGTGCTCTGAAACACGTTAGCCAATTCGGTTTTGTCCGAGTCCCTGAAGGGACCGCCATTAGGGGCTGCGTGACGTGGAGCAAACCCAAGTCCGAAGCGCTTTAGCTGCCCTCCCGAGGGAGGTCGAAAACATCGAATGAGTAAATCGGCCACATAGTGACTATTGACCGACGAGCGTAACGAATGGGCGATCGTGGTTCTTCTTCTACGGTATCCAGTCGCATCTTGGCATGTGCTTGATCTAAATCGCAAAGGAAATACGGCATTCACGTTCAACTGGCCATCAGATGTCAGTGTCACAGATCATCAGTACATACTATGATGGACATGTGAGATGCTCCTGGGAGAATTGGCTCATTTGGCTTGAGGACCAGGATTTGCATGATCGTTTGTAAACGTCAGGAGATTGGAAGAGTGGAGAACTGACTTTAGTGAGAGATCCCATTTACTTACAGTAACGTACCATCGTGTTGAGTGTCAGGAAGTTAGAACCGAGAAGGGAATGATTGAACAGTTATCTCTGGAATCCCAGAATGGCATCATACTATGACTGCTTCAACGTCTTCAGCCAATGTCCCACGGAAGCTTTCCCTGACGAATTGATTAGAGCTATACAGGGAACCATCAGATAAGATAATTTATACATTCTAAACTTTTATCAAGCCAGTCTGACTCAAAAAAGTCCAGCTCTATGCTAATATTACCCTCTCCAAGTTGAGGTGATCACATAAGTAGTTCTAAAATGAATGTCCATATGATGATATGGAATGCAGGATGTGGAGCTGTCGACGGTTCTCAGTCAATAGGTCGAAGTTATGGAGATTCGGCCCATATTGGGTGATGATGGAGAAGATGGTGAGATGTGCGGATAGGGCCTCCGAGTGGATGATGAGGTGCAGGGCAAGGACCTGCCAGATAAGGACTCTCTTGAGAAGGGGTAAACTGTCCACCACTTCAAGGTATAGAAGACTCCACATAGGATTGCATAGAATCTAACTAAAGAACACCAGTAATGTACACAGGCGCTTATATAGAGTTCCTAAGTAGTGTGTGGGAATTCCTCCCCAATTGGTAAGATCCAATCAGGAGGAAGCCTGTCCCAGAAAGGGGACAGGAAATGGAAATGTGTCCTTTTGTGGTTAAAGTAAGGGGGACATGCACTGCCCATGGATGGAAAAGGAAAGGCAGTGCATGAGCTCTGTTCTCTTATTTGGGAATGAACCGAACTCTAAAGTAATTTGGGGAATCAGAAGTACATACTCTGCCTGGATAGAGAAAGGTAAAGTCCAGTCAGCATATGCTGTGTGGAGCAGGTATGGGTGACTGGAGCAACTACGGAAACTAAAGGGGGTGGAAGGCATACTGGTGGATTAGTGTTACAGAACGATGGCGGAGGCCACCTACGCCGTACCCAGTGGAGCTCGACACCCCATCTTTTTCCTTTTCTGCAGGACATTTCACAGACATGAGAGCGGACTTCTCCAGCTCTTTAGCTTGGGGAGAGTCTTTAGATGAGTGGAATGCGTCTCCTCTGCCGGACAATCAGGAGAACGTTCTCCCAGGGAACGAGGAGTGGTTTACCTGGGATGCCCAGGAGTTGTACGATTACGTGCGCAGACAAGAGAGCATGTTCCCCTTTTGGTTCAATTAAACCTTTATTTATTTTCGCTGATCTTCTTCGAGATATTCGATCTATTCCACAGCCTTGTCAGTTACCTTTTCCACCCATATCCGCTCCACATGGCATCCGCTGGATTAGGTATTATCTTCCTTATCTCCGATAGATCTCATATCTCCTTTTACGATCCATTAGGAGGCATTCTCACGATTGTGGGAAGACTCCCATGCACTGCCCTTCCCTCTTAATCCATAGGCAGTGCATGCCGTCAATTATGGTATTTACGACACGATCCCATCTCAGATGAGGATCTGACCGGACGCTTACCATCTTCATTGCCTCTCTTATGGCAAGCCCTATCCATCCCGAAGGGGAAGTATTACCTAACACTTCCGAAACTCTATATAAGCGCCCTTGTACTTTAGTCATGTTTCCTTAGTTAGATTCTACGCAATCCAACGTGGAGTCTGCTGTACCTTTGAGTGCGGAAGGTTCTTCGCTCATCGAGAGAGTTCTACTGAGACATTGTCTCAACGTCCGCTACGTCCTCTATGACCTCGGAACCCGCACCAGGGAGAACATTCTAGCCACTCTTATACGCCGCTGCCCGTGTCTCGGCTATGTCGACCACGTAATAGCCAAGTCCATCGGACTCCGTGTCCTGCGTTCCGTATCAATTAGCCCAATGAAGTGTCAAAGGGGAAATGGAAGAAAGAAAAGAAAGAAGTCCGTCCATCCCCTCTTCTTCCATCTAACAGAAGGGGAAGGGGTCTCCATGCCGGCGGAAGAAGTCTGCTACCTCCTCCTCATTCCACATGAACCATCCCTCATTCCCCAGGGGAATGTTCTCCTGGTTATCTGGCAATGGGGGGGACCCGTTCCATAGTTCCAGTGAATCCCCCCAGGCGACTCCACTAGAGAAGTCATCCTGTGTGTCCATCAACCCCCCAGAAAAGAAAGAAAAAGACGGGGCATCCAGCGCCTCCGGATATGGCATTGGAGGGCGCCTCCATCATTCCATAACATTACCCTCTCCGTCTGGGTAGAGTGGATGATTCCATTCATCCATTAAATCTTGCATCACCTCCAATGTCTTGGAGATGGGGACAGTCGGGATTGGCATGGCCAGGGTTGGCCATTTGGCAGTGGGGGCAATGATGAAAGGGGCATGCCCAGTAAAGGATGTGGTTACCTCTGCAATCTGGGCAAGTTTTGGAGACAGGGGTGGAGAGGGAGGGGCATCGGAAGGCGGGATGGCCGGGGGCACGTCAGGAGCAGACAGGGCAAAGAATGAGGGGACATTCCCAAGGGGAGGCGTGTCCCTGGTGACATCGAGCACAGTGGTACTCAGTGCTGATGTTGTTATCCTCAGGGATATTCCTAGAGAGTGGTGAGAGGCCTCGGTGGATAGTGGGGGGAGAGGAGATCCTTCATAGAAGGTTGCCTCCAGATGGAGGAGTCGAGGGGGAAAGAGGGACTGGGGGGTTGGAATCGTGGTACATTGCTCTTCAAGCAATGTCTCCCTCCTCCACATTGAGCAGACTGGATAGTATGGGGGTATCATCATTATTGGTGTCATCAGGGTAGACAGGATCAGAATCCCCTCCATCATCGCTTGCTCCCATTGTTGAAAGTCGGGAGAGTAAAGTTGGCATCTGATCAACTCTCTCAGCTCCTCTGCGTCCTCCACTGAGACGGAATACAAGGTCCCGGTCTCATATGGCTCTGTCTCGAATTCTGGGAGCAAGGGGATTGATGAGCTTCCAGATGATGATGTTAACGGAGATGAAGGGGATGTTGGCGACCACCCTGTTGAACTCGTTGTCATGGAGTGATTGGCCCAGGAGGACCCCAAGGTAGATGAATTGGGAGGTGAGGATGGGCTGGGTGCGACCTAAGAAGGGACCGACATAATTTTCTCCGTTGGCGCGTGGGGGATGGTTTCTCAGGGAAGATATGTTAGCATAGACTTTGAAGGCATTTAGTAGGGCTTTTAAGGGATGGAGCTGTTCTGAGTGTCGGCAGCAGAACAGCCACTTGGCTACAAAGGTGGAAGTTATGAGGTTATGATAAAGGTATCCTCTTTCGAGACAGGGAATTGAATTAAGGTTATAGACATCCCCCATTTTAGCTCTGATGGGAGAAATGCCATAGGGACTGGGGGTGAGAACGGCGTTGCTAATATTTGTTCTTGGCATGCCAGTGGTAGGGGCAGTAGTCATATTTGCAATAGTACCAGTGTTTATTGATGTGTTTATTTAGAAAGTGTACCCGTTTTTCTTTTATAGTTCTTTCTTTTCCTTTGTAAACGACCATTTTTGTTTCTACGGGGACAAACTCCATGTGCCACTTGCGATATTTCTTGTTCTGGAAGGTGGGCTGGGTTGGATAGACTATTGTTCTAAATGGGGATTGTTACACTTGTACCGGGTAGGTCCAAGCGTAGCCCTTATGTCCCTTGTTATGCTTGTACCAGGTAGGTCCAAGTGTAGCCCTTATGTCCCTATTCAGAGAACAGAGGTGACAGGAGAAAGGGAGGGCAAAGGTAAGTTCTGGGGGCGAGCATGAAAGAAGAGTGGTGATGGACAAGTGACAAGGAGGACATCACCAGAAATCAAAGGAGGGCAATAGATATCGCTATAGAACAGGTAGAACTGAAGACACTACCTGAGTACCAGTGGAGAAATGACTAGATGACTGGGGGATTGGAGAGAGAGAGAGTCATTAGTGGATAGGAAGACTTGGTGATGTGAT
This sequence comes from Austroboletus festivus, assembly GCA_038088875.1. NCBI lineage: Eukaryota > Fungi > Basidiomycota > Agaricomycetes > Boletales > Boletaceae > Austroboletus > Austroboletus festivus. The sequence continues at coordinate 4,767 of JBBPJU010000109.1, read as the reverse complement.
GAATGAGGATGCGACTGAGGGACATCACCAATGATCAGGAGGAGGAAGGCTTCAGCAAGACAGAGACCAAAGGGTATTTGCTGAAGGGTCAAGGATTCTTGGGGAATGATTGTGGAGTGCTAGGCAGATGACAGAGAAATACAAGATAGATAATAGATTCATAGGAGCAGAGGGTACAGGAGGTATCAGGGGATCATGAGTAAGGAATGATAGGAAATTATGAAGGGAAGGAATTAAGGGAGGTCTAAGATGGGGATCTATGGTACAAAGAGAGCCACTATATATAGGGGTCAAGGTAAGCAGCTGTGTAGTACAAGAAAGGGAACAGGGTAGAGGGGATTGATGATGAGTCAAAATGATGAATCATCAAAATGTCCAGGAATGTGATGGAATATCAAAGAAGTGATGACTTAGCCAGAAAAGTGGAAGGTGATCTAAGATCAGGGGCTAGGTCAGGAAGAACAGATAAAGCGAGATAATAATGGAATGGATGAGTTGGAAGAGTCAAGGATTGAACCAAGATAAGAGATAAGGAATAACTCATTTATGACGAATATTCATTAAGTAATCAGATCAAAGGAAAAGTCTATGACAAAAGGGGATCAGGTAAGCTGGAATGACAAGGATTAGATGAGTCAAAGAAATGGAGCATATCTGCATAGAATGCAAGTAGACTTATCTAGGAAAATGATACAAGTAAGTCAAAGTAAAGGATGTCAAGAAAAAGAGTAGTCCAGACACTACTCAGCTGTGCCCCAAGGATAGATTGTAACATCCCTATTCAGAGAACGAAGGCGACAGGGGCAAAGGTAAGTTCCAGGGATAGGCAAAGGAATGGTGATGGATGAGGGATAAGGGGGACATGTTACGCTGGACAAGCGTAGCACCTAGTCTGATCCTTTATCGCAGCGCACACTCGATAGTAGTGTGAAGACTAATAGAGATCCTAAGGGAATTCGCTGCAGTGGCTCTTTCACACTGAGGTTACCAGATACTGCGCTTGTGATTGCGAAGATCTAGCTGATGTCACGCATCAGGTGGACTACCCACGGAGGGCAACCCCTTTCCCTCACGAAGGGGATAGACCATGGCTTAACAGCAACATCGCTCTAGCGCCATACGGAGGAAATGAGGACGGGAGACAGATACTCTGGGAAGGACAGCCGGAGGGAGCGACTTGGGGAGAGGAACCACTCGGGAACTTCGTCCCCGGATGGTGGAATGTACAAGCTCCACCCCTAGGACTGGAAGAGACCGCACCCGCGCCAGAGTGGCCTACAGATCCCACATGGATGTGACGCATCTGCGACCATGGACATTGTATGTTCTTACTTTACTTTATCTCAGATCTCCTTATCTTCTTATCGGACTATCTTTCCTTTACGATCGCACGTACCTACCTGTGCGATCTTCCATTCCCCCACCTTTCTCGATCACTTCTGTAGTTACCTACGGACAGTCTCCCAGTTATCCATGACCGCCTGTTATGGTCATGGCAGTACCCCTTCCCCTATAAATACGACTGCCATGTACAGTAGTTTCCCTAACTAGATCTACGTTTAATCTATGTGGTATTTGGTTAACTGCTATCCCTAAGTGAGGGCCGCAGCAAGACTTCTCTACTATCCCGGATTTCTATCAGTCTCCTGTCTACTGCTGAGTGACAGCTGAACACCTAGGGGTCAATTGTGTTCCGCCATCTATCACTGTAGATCGCGTCACAAAAGATCTAGTTGAACCTTGTTCACTCCTTGTTCTACCAAGAAGAGTTTAGTGGGCTACCAAATCCCCACTAAGGGAATCCGTTACCATTTATTCCGCAAGGGAACCCCTCTCAGGGGAAGAAGACCAAAACGTCGATCAACATTCCCAGACCACCTTCCCCGATCCGTCTAGAAGACTGCGAATCAGAGGAAGCTCTACTACTCCTAGCTCTCATCACAACCCCAGGCCCCATAGGACCAGAATCTATCGTCGCCCTTCTGAGAGCCTACCCGCACCTCCTCAGATTAGCACAGAAATTGACCCAACCGACAGGGGTACAACTCCTGTCCCACCTAATACAGCTACGTCGCACTTAGAGGAGGAGGACTTTGCGCTCGACCTACCACCAAGAGGAAGAGCAAAAATGTCCGAAAAACGAGCAGGCTTACCAACCGATTTCTCTGGAGAAGGAGAGGATGCTACGTGGTGGATCATGACCATGAGCAACTACTTCACCATGAATGACGATATCTACACTTATGGGCAGGATAAGATCAATACCGCCCTAAACAAGATGAGCAAAGGGAGAGGAAAGACATTCGCGGAAGCATACTACAACCAGAGGGAGGAAGGAACGATCCCTGATACACAGACATGGAAGGAGTTTAAAGAAAAATTCCTCGAAGCGTTCTCATCCAAGGAGGTCCACTTGGACCATCGAAGGAAGTTGGCTGCTCTCAAACAAAAGGACAAAGAATCCTACCCTACCACCAAAGGATTACAAGGATATACGCAGGACTTCCAACTATATGCAGGAAAAGCTAAGATGATGGACGATGCCGCCTTGACAGAATGGTTTGTCAGAGGCCTCAACCCACTGATCACGGAAAAAGTCATCGGAAACAAAGAGCCGGAAACCCTCAAAGAGTGGATCGAATCCGCCCACAAGCAAATGAGGCAAATCGAAAGAGTCCGAGACCTGAAAGGGAATCGATACAAAGCTGAAACACGCGAAAGAGACCCAAACGCCATGAATGTAGACGTCATCAAACTATCTCCATTTAATCGTGCTAAGCATATTAAGGAAAATCGATGCTTCATATGCCATAAAGTAGGGTGCTCTACCAGGAACCATCTGCGACCAGGAACCACTTCCCACAGCAATAAGTTCCAAAAGAAGGAACAAACCAAAGAGATCGCCGAGACTAAAGCAGGATCATTGGCAATAGCTGATTACGTTAAAGTTCTCGAGGATCAGAACGTGAAAGAAGAAGACATAGTCAAAATACTCAAAGAAGTATACGAGGAACCTGTCTACAAGGAGGAGGAGGAAGAAATGGTGGCGAAAATAACTGTAGCAACCCTAAAAGAAAGGGTGGAAAGGGCTAAGGGTTTTTAAAGAGGAGAGATCCGCCAGTGTGTCCCTCTCCTACGACCTGGAATGTACAATCTACGGAAAGACAATCAATCACAATTCCCGTCCAATTACTTCCAGGAAACACTGAGATAAAAGCCCTAGTCGACAGTGGAGCTAGCAACTGCTTCGTAAACGAAACGGTTGTATGAACACTACGCCTACCAAAAATAAAACTCCGAATACGAAGAATCGCCGTAAACGCAGACGGAACCAGTAACCATGGAGGAGACATAACGCACAAAACCCAGTTAACTACGTCCATCGGAGGGAGGAGAGAAACCAGAGACTATCTGATAATCAAAAGCGGGAAAACGGATATGATATTGGGGATGAACTGGCTCGCAAGTCACAACCCAATAATAGATTGGGTAAACCGAGAACTGAAGGGAGGAAAGAAAAGCCCAGACCCGGAAGAGCAGAGGTATTTGATAAAATATCTCACCACAAACCTCGCCGAGGAACCAAATGAAGAAGTACTCATCTGATGCTGCACCGAAGAAGAAGAGATTAATAGGTTAACAATCTCTATGGACATCGCCAGCAAGGCAACCAAGGATGAGGTATCTCTCCCCCGAAAATTCCTACAATATCAAAAGGTATTTTCGGAAGAAGCTACCCATACTCTACCGCCGAAGCGGACTTATGACCACCACATCGATCTACTCCCCTCATTCTCCCCCAGAAGAGCCAGGAATTACCCCCTGAATCCAGAACAAACGGAAGCATGCAGAAAGTTCATAGCTGAGCACCTCCAAAGCGGAAAGATTCAACCCTCCAAGTCCCCTCAGGCATCCCCATTCTTCTTCGTAGGAAAGAAAGACGGAAAACTCCGTCCCTGCCAAGATTACCGATACCTAAACGAACATATGGTCAAAAATGCGTACCCTCTACCCCTTATCTCAGATCTGATCAACAAATTAAGAGGATCTAAGATCTTCACCAAGATGGACGTACGATGGGGGTACAACAACGTTCGAATCGTACCGGAAGACTGATGGAAAGCTGCCTTTATCACCCCGCTAGGACTGTTCGAACCCACCGTAATGTTCTTCGGACTATGTAACTCCCCCGCCACATTCCAAGCCCTCATGGACGATATTTTCGCCGACTACCTAGCCGAGGGATGGTTAATCATATACATGGACGACCTCCTCATACACTCCCCGGACCAACAAACGCATGATGAAAGGACGAAGAAAGTGCTGGAACGAATGATGGAACACCAGCTCTACCTAAAATTAGAAAAATGTTCATTTGATACTACGTCCACCGAGTATCTGGGAATGGTCGTCTCAGAAGGGGAAGTCAAGATGGATCCAATCAAACTAAGGGCTATTCAGGAATGGAACCCTCCCATGTCAGTAAAAGGAGTTAGATCCTTCCTCGGATTCTGTAACTTTTACCGGAAATTCATCGAGGGGTTTTCAACTAAGGCAAGACCCCTCATCGAGTTAACAAAGAAAGAAACCAAATGGCAATGGGGGGAACCCCAGGAAATAGCCTTCCGAGACCTACAGGCACAATTCCTAAAGAAGCCAGTACTAGCCATTCCCGATCCATCCAAACCCTTCTTCGTAATGACCGACGCATCCCTGGTGGGAACGGGAGGAGTACTAATGCAAAAAGATGCCAACGGAGATCTACAC
>JBBPJU010000108.1:0-41564 GCA_038088875.1 Austroboletus festivus | reverse complement strand
CAAAAGCTAAGTTATCCTTTTTATGCTATCCACAAGGGCTTTTAGTTCAGTGGTTCCTGGAATTATTTGAACAGGGACTGTGATTGACTTTCGTTCTATGGATTGTATATTCCAGGTCTTAGGAGAGTTACACACTGATTGAGCTCTCCTAGTTAAAAACCCTTGGCGCGTTCTACTCGGACTTTCAGTTCTTCCGTGCTTATTTTAGCAATGGTTTCCTCCTCTTCTTCTCCTTGGTAGATTGGTTCCTCATACACTTCTTTGAGGATCTTGATGATGTCTTCTTCTTTTATGTCTTTGTCTCCAAGAACTTTAATATAGTCGGCTATTGCCGATGACGTGGGTGTAGCGGAGATCTCTTTGGTTTGTTCCCTCTTTTGGAACTTATTGTGGGAAGATGTTCCTGGTCGTGGATGGTTCCTGGTGGAGCACCCTACTTTATGGCATATGAAGCAACGATTTTCCTTGATATGTTTAGCATGATTGAATGAAGATAGTTTGATGACGTCTACATCCATAGCATTTGGATCTTGTGCTTCCATTTTGAATCAATTCCCTTTCAGGTCTCAGACTCTTTCGATTTGCCTCATTTGCTTGTGAGCGGATTCGATCCACTCTTTAAGGGTTTCCAGCTCCTTGTTGCCAATTACTTTTTCCGCAATTAATGAATTTAGGCCCCTGATGAACCATTCCGTCAGGGCAGCATCATCTGTCATCTTTGCTTTTCTGGCGTAAAGCTGGAAGTCCTGCATATATTCCTGCAACCTTTTTGTTGTAGGGAAGGAGTCTTTATCCTTCTGTATGAGAGCAGCTAACATCCTCCTATGGTCCAAGTGGTCTTCCTTGGATGAAAATGCCGCGAGAAATCTTTCTTTGAAGGCTTTCCAGCCCTCAGTATCTGGGACCGTTCCTGCTTCTCACTGATTGTAGTATGCTTCTGAGAATGTCTTTCCTCTTCCTTTGCTCATCTTATTCAAGGCAGTATTGATTCTGTCTTGATCATAGGTATAGATATCATTATTCATGGAGAAGTAGTTGGCCATGGTCATGATCCACCATGTGGCATCTTCCGATTCTCCAGAGAAATCTGTTGGTAATCCAGCTCATTTCTCCGACATCCTGGTTCGATCCCTTCATAAGGGTGGTGGGGGATCAATATCCAGTTCTAATTCGTGTTCGGTTGGGTGCGATGTAGCTGTATTAGGTGGGATAGGAGTTGGATTCCTGTCGACTGCAACAGTTTCAGTGTTAAGGGCTGGAGGTGCGGGTAGGCTCTGAGAAGGGCGATGATAGGTTCTGGTTGAATGGGGTCGGGGGTTGAGATGATGGCTAGGAGTAGTAGAGCTTCCTCTGATTCGAAATCATCAAGACGAATTGGAGATAGGGTGGTTTCAGTAGGAGTTGTCGACGTTTTGTTGTTCTTCTCCCTCGGATGGGAGATCAGCAGCTGAGTAAATTCTGGTGGATCTTCCCTAGTGGGGTCTTTAGGCCCACTAGACTCTTCTTGGTAGAACAAGGAGTGAACAAGGTTCAACTAGATCTTTTGTGATGCAATCTACGGGTATAGATCCAAGACACAAAGATATCGCCAAGTTTGAGCTGTCACTCAACAGTAGACAGGAGACTGATAGAAGTCCGATATGGTTTGGATAAGTCTTGCTGCATTCCTCACTTAGGAATGGCAGGTGAACCAAATACCACGTAGATTAAATGTAGATCTAGTTAAGGAATTACTGTACATGGGCAGCACTATTTATAGGGGAAAGGAAACTACTATGACCGTAAATAGAGATCACAGGAAGGGGGAATGGCTGTCCATAGGGCGAAGGGTTACTAGAGATAAGCATGGGTGGAGGAAGAGATGATCGCACCAGTGTAAGGGTGCAATCCAAAAGAAACTATAGTTCGTAGAAAATGGAATAAGGTTCATACCAAGATAAGGGTAGGGCGTGGATGCGATCACATCCATGCCTCGTCGGTGGGCCACTCAGGCGGGGGTGCTGTCTCCTCCAGTTGGACAGGTGGTGCTTGGACATTCCACCATCCTGGAACCACGTCTCCTAGAGGTTCCTCTCCCCAGGTAGCTCCCTCTGCTTCTCCATTCCAAAACTGATGCCTCATGTCTAGGTTCCCTCCGTAGGCTGCAGTGGAAATATTGGCATTAAGCCAGGGGCGATCTCCCTCATGAGGGAAAGGAGTGGCTCTCCTTGAGTAGTCCACCTGATGCGTGACAGGAAGTCCCGGACAGATCCGATGGAGAGATCGACGAGTCTCCTCCAAAAGAGCCCACGCTCCCCTCCACCCCGACCTCCCACTCCTTATCCAGACACCCTCAGCGACCTAAGCGACCTCTCTCCACCAGAATCTCCTTCTGCAGAAATGACACCCTGCCCTCTCCAACCATCTTCCGAACTTACCAATGCTATCAATGTGGAAGTCCCCACCATCTCCAACCCTCCTGCCCCCATTACACCTGTCCCTACTGCTGACAGGACGCGCCAGGCCACCCCCAGCATCTTTGCCCCGAATGCGCAGAGGGTGGACCTAACTAGGTGGATGATGGATTGGGATGAAGTCGATGAGGTTCATCGACCTTATTGATGGGGTAATGTCACGCATCAGGTGGACTACCCTAGGAGAGCCACTCCTTTTCCTCACAAAGGGGATCGCCCTTGGCTCAATGCCAACATCTCCACAGCTGCCTATGGAGGGAATCTGGACATGAGACATCAGTTCTGGAACAGAGAAGCGGAGGGAGCCACCTGGGGAGAGGAACTCCTAGGAGATGCAGTCCCAGGATGGTGGAACGTCCAAGCACCACCCACCCAACTGGAAGAGATGGCACCCCCGCCGGAATGGCCGACTGATGAAGCATGGATGTAATCACATCCACGCCCTACCATTGTCTCGGTATGAACCCTATTTCTTATCTATGGACTATAGTTTCTTTTAGATCGCACCTCTACGCTGGTGCAATCACCTTCTCCCCCACCCATGCCTATCTTCTATAACCCTTCGCCCTATGGACAGCCTTCCCCCCCTTCCTATAACCTCTATTTATGGCCATAGTAGTTTTCCCCTTCCCTATAAATAGCGCTGCCCATGTACAGTAACAAACTAACTAGATCTACGTTTAATCTATGTGGTATTTGGTTCAACTGCCATTCCTGAGTGAGGAATGCAGCAAGACTTACCCAAACCATCCCGGACTTCTATCAGTCTCCTGTCTACTGTTGAGTAACAGCTTGAACTTGGCGACATCTTTGTGTCTTGGATCTATACCCACAGATCGCGTCACAGAGTCACTGCAGCGATTACCTTTGGATTTCTACTAGTCTTTGTGCTACTATCAAGTGCACGCTGTGATAAAGGATCAGACTAGGTGTCACGCTTGTCCAGCGTAACAGGCAAGCATCGACGTAGTTCGTTTTGCCAAGGTCGGGATGTCGCCTGGTTCTCCTGTACTATGGATCAGGGTCAAGCCCAAATCTCTCTCCATCGAGGATGCGTTCGCTGCAGCCACTCTTTATCAAAACCTCCTCAAGCAGTTCAGTATTAATAATATGGAGGTCGAGTTCAGGGAATCTATCTTCTCTTGCTTTGCTGGTCCTAAGCTTCTTGAATCAATCTCCTCCATTGGTGAACCCACTGCTGGTGTTCGTATTCCTCTGACACCTATGCTCGGTCTTCATATTGCTCCCTGAAATTCAGACAAGCAAGGCACTGGTGGTCTCTATCTTTCCGAAAGCCATGGCAGCAAGAAGTTATATATTCTATCAGTAAGACATATCTTCTTCTCATCAAAGGAAGAAAACGAGCTCTACCGACACAACTGCACTAAGAGTAGCCAACCTCATCATGAGGTTCTCCTCCTAGGACCTAGGGCATTCCAGCAGCTGCTCAAGGAGTCCATCCTAGATCGAATCTTGGCCTGGCATGAAAATATGATCCAGGAATACGAACTTAAGCTTACCACCTTGAAGGTTAGCAGTGATCTGGTGGAGAAGGGGAAGGTTGAGGCTGTGCTGGCACAGGAACGGAGGGCAATCCAGACTCTTCGCAAATTCCACTGCAATATCGAAATGAATTGGAGTGAAGAGACTGACCGTGTCATCGGTCATGTTGCCTATTCTCCCCCTGTTACCTATGGTGCTGGTAATGAAGGTTACATGGAGGATTGGGCCCTCATTGAGCTCGACTGCAGCAAGATTGACTTTGATACTTTTAGGGGCAATGTCATCGACCTTGGTGCGTTTTGATCTAATTTATTAAGGTTGGCTAGTCTAACCGCTAAATTCAGGTACGGAGATTGCGTCACCCAACTTCATCAAACGCATGCGCCCTGACACCGAAGCCCCTGCTTCCTTTACATACCCGCCCAACCGGCTCTTGCCACTTGAGGGCATCATTCCGAAAGACGAACTTCGTTGCCCACAAACCCGTGGCAAAGATGGTGAACCAGCTCTCACTGTTATAAAAAGTGGTCTTGGCACAGGTGTGACCATTGGCCGGGCCACTGGTATTGAGTCCTTTGTCCGGGTCCATCTCCTGGATGGCACTAAGCAGACATCCAAAGAGTGGGCGATCTTGCCTTATGATAAAAGGTCCCCCCCGTTCTCTAGTGACGGTGACTCTGGTGCCATCATTGTTGATGGTCATGGTCGTATTGGGGGTCTCCTCAATGGCGGTACCGGCACAACAGACACAACTGATGTCACATATGCAACACCTTTCTACTGGCTCTTGGAGCGCATCCAGATCCACTTCCCCAACATCCACCTCTATTAGCAACGTCAATTCAGGATACGTCGGCCATGTTGGCAGCTAGTTGGCTGGTTGTCAGTATAGGCAGGTCTGGTGGAGCATTTTCGTCTCATTTTTTACACTAGTGGAATTGATAGCTAGGGGAAAGGCCTTTTTTTTTGGCGAGGACATCGTTTATAGTTATTAGCGTATACTTCAATGTAGAACTTCTCGTAATGTAAAAGGTTTGAGCGCTTAGTCGGGTGAAGAGCATATCGCACAACATGCATTAGGGATTGGGATTACCATTTGGGGGTGTGAATATTCCACTCTGGGAGTTCCCGAACCAACCGTCCACGAAGGACATAGTTCGTTTCAAGCTGACTTAGCCCTCATGGCGTCTTCACAACCACTGTCACGTTTGTCAACAGTTTGAGTTGAGAATGATTGTTGTGCGCCTGCGAATGCATTGTCATGAGTAAGCCGCCATCATACCGTGTAACTCCTCGGAAAGGTTTTAGTACATACCCTCTGGCCCGGCAAAAATAAACACGCCTTGAATCACAGGCACCCAGTTCGCTGGTAGCCCGGATTGACCCTAAACTCATCAACCTCACGTCCACGATGTCCTATACCTCGTTTGCAGTCATCGGTGCGGGCCCCACCATCGGCGGTCGTATCGTGCAGGTACGTCTTATCTCTTATCTTTCCAACAAGTTTACCTGATATCTAATATGATAGGCGCTCGTACTCCGCAGCGCCTCAGTCGTCGCGCTTTTGCGTCCAGAGAGCAACTCGGGTGATAGCGAACTGCTCAAAGGCGCCAAAGTCGCCAAGGTAGACTATACGGACCCAAAGGCGGTTGCACCCGTCTTTCGGGAGCACAACGTCCAAGTCGTTATTTCCACATTGGCATACGGCGCACTCAAACTTCAATGGCCTATCGCCGATGCAGCCAAGGAAGCTGGCGTGAAACTGTTTATCCCTTCGGAATACGGAATGCCAACCGAGGGCGGCAAGGATGGTCACATTGTAATCAAATCCGAGGCAAGGCCTACATCTCTATCTATAATAACGCAATTCTTATGCCAGACTACCTCAAGTCCATTGGGATTCCTGTCATGCGTGTCTACGTATGTTCCCTGGCCTTCATGTTCTCCGAGCGTAAGAACTCATCCGTGCTTGATCAGAATGGTGTCCCTGTATACGTTCACCTATCGCAGACGTGACTACCAGATAAACAAACCAGCAAAAAAAATTTAGCACACCCGAGATAAAGAGTGATGCAGGTGTCACTATATCTTCGTCAAGAATGAGCAACTTACTCTCCCGGACCATCGCACACGCCAATGCGGCGATCTGTCTCTGTCCAACGGAAAGATTAGTACCACCTGCGGTGACGGGGTTGTCGAGCGCGAGCCTATTATTGATCTCCTGGCTCAATTCGAGCTCCTGCAGCTCCGAGAGACCCGCCGAACTAAGCGCGCCGTATAAGGTCGCATTCTCCAATAGATCAAACGGATCGAGGTTCTGGCGAATCGTACCGTTGAGAGGTTCAGCCTAGCAGCATGCGTGAGTTTTCTGGATAAAGAGAACGAGGTGAATGTCTACAGATTGGGGGATGGAGGTAAGACTCGGACGCAGATTCTCAAGTGGGATAGAGGATGTAAGGATGCCATCGTAATAAAAGGCAACGCAGGAGAGAGAGCGCGAGGGAAGTCTGGTTTACATGGAGAATTTGGTCAGTAGGACGGGTAGAGAAAGGCTGGCAACCTACCTTGCCGCTTCCGATGCGTCCGACTACAAAGCTTTCAGTTGTCGCCTAGTCGCTAAGAGTACGATGGCCACGTACCAATTCCGGTACGCTCTCCGGTGTGGATGTGAAACGTCAGGTTGTGGAGGATATCGGGCCCATCCTGGAACCGTACTGTTAGCCTATGCTCCCTCGCTGGGCCAAGGCAGTTGCATACACTCGAGTATCGGGCTAACAGGTTTTCTACTCTCAAATCTCCTGAAGCCGGCCAGTATGCGGGTGGACCAGTCTTGTGGACCGGTTCGGCCTCTTGTTCTATGTTCAGATAGCTCGCAATGCGTTTGAGCCTGCGATAAAAATGGAATACGTTTAACCAGTGCATTTCTGGACTTTCCCCAGACCCACCTGTTGGCTAGAGTTCGAGTCAGTACACAAATGCTGATGAGTACTACACGTGGCATGGGGAAGACATACCATTGATTTCCGTGTTGTTATACGTGACTATCCAATGTAGGATGAGTGCACTAACGCTCACTGGACATACTCATTAACTCGCGCAGTAACCACTTGGACTAGGCAACCCACCGGCCATACTCAAGGAAAACCCAATGTTCGAAGGGTTGATGCCATAGTACCCATACGTCATGTATACTGCTAGTGCTGCTGAAAAGGAGGCCCCGAGGGATTCCAGCCTAACAGCAACCCAGCTACACGTCGTTAGGATGTGATTGGTATGCTTGCACTGCCCGTTCACTAGTCTAGAGCATGAAAAGTACGGGCCACCCTGGTATTGGTACTTCCCAATGAATCGGCCTTGTGCACCAAATGGGCGGACAGACACTAAGCGCAGGTTTCAATCTTGAGGCCTTGAGGCCTGAGGTTTCGATCCGACGCGCAATCCAAATCACATACCTAGTCCAGCAGGAACAGTGTCTCAGGAACAGTGTCTAGATGCGCTAGTAGGGCTAAATTCTCGCTTGACAGACAATTGGGCCTTCATATACACTTGTCTGCATCAACAGCCGACGATTGTGATGAACAAGCTGGGTAGTGCAAAAGGCGGGGCAAGATAAATCACCGCGATAAGCCGGACGAGAATCGCGATCGTCAGTTCCACTAGATAGGATAAACACATGGAAAACGATCCATCCACTATACGAGTTAGTTGAGCGGCTGCAGGCACCTTCAACATGCTTTCATACCTGTGCCGATGTCCTGAGTGCACCTGGTTACTACTCGAGTTAATGGGGTAGTGTCGAGCCATCTACAACGGTTTCAGATATGATGAACAATGGCTTCGGAAGTGTAGCACCCGAATGTGGCTCCAAAGATTCGCTCGATGAGTCGGTTATGAATCGTCTTGGAGGCCCTCAGTGATCCTAATAGGTTGAATGTATACGTCAGTGAATAAATAACTAGGGCGCTCCACAAAATCAGAGTACAGATTGTGACGTTTCTAAGAACAATTTTCAGAAATCTGTCAATTAAATCATGACATTCAAAGCCTTACTGTGTGACGCTAACAGCAGGGGATTCCTGATTGATATTGCACAGCCCAGAGACCAAGGTACCATGCCTGCGCAGCTTTGCTGACGTGGGCAGCAGACATGCCGATATTAAGTAAAATCCAGTTCAAGACAGGCACGCGGCCACCCTAACCAAGCAGGTACAGGAAAACTGGGATGAATTTAGGGCAATGAAAGACTCAACACGTGACATAATTTACCTGCTGACCATCCAACATGTCCCTCAAGGCCTCAGCTCTCTCTTCGGCCGTTATAAGCATCCCACTTTCCATTACAGTTGTCTGGATCTTCTTTCCAAATGCAGAGGTGCTATCACTCGATGTGTGGTCGATGTCCAACTCCCCAATTTGGCTAGGGTTCTAAAGGCCTGACCCTTGTTGTTTAGAGTCACCATATATCGAGCAATGTCGCGAACGAGTGATACATTGTGAGTCTAGCCACACGAATTCAGAAAGTGTATCAAGAGACGATAGTCGACATACCGTCATAATGATGGTTCTTCCTCTGACTAGCTTGCCTCGGAAACAGTGATCGACAACCCATTGACTGGTATGAACGTCCAACGATGCATAAATTTTTGACGGGTTCATCAGTGCACTGCTATCTTTAGAACCGTCAGCCTTACATCATCGAGGAGGATTTCCGCAGAAGAATAAATGGCACGAGCAAGTGTTATCCTAGCCTGTTGTGTCTTAGCTTTGCATGCAAAAACAGCGGTACTACTGGAAAATTAAGTATTACCTTTTGACCGCCACCGTCATACCTGTGAGCACGTGCACGACATAAAGTTGAAATACACTAATCTTAGTGTAACACCTCTTCCCCCCACCTCGGGGAGATCACCGTGTTCCATAAGCGCCAGGTCAGGTTCTAGCCCGCATTGGCATAGCACTACACGTTTTAAGTGTAATTTTGCAGGGGCGAATAATAGATTCAAGACCCACCCTCTGTATACCGTTCCGCGTCGAAATCTGAGCCAAAGACAATATTATCCTGCGTTTTGATTAAGTTCGAGGCCTTGTCCTCCCCTGCATTTTATGGTACTTACTCGAATGGTCTGGTTCAGTATTCATGACCCCTGGGCGGCATACGCAACACTAAAATGCCTAGGCAAGTTATACCAGGACATAGCTCGGGAAGGGGGGAAATTTATTTCACCAAGGACCATGAGCAACGAGGTTTTCCCCGAACTCGTTGGTCCAGTAATGATATTCAGTTCTTTACGTTGGAATGTGAGCTCATCACGGATGTCGAGAACAAAGCGTTTGTGAGGTGGAGTTTCTGTACAAGGTTCCGACTTGGTCCACGAAAAGGTGGCATACGAGATCCCTATTTCATCAAATGCGACGTTGCTGTCGCCCTCAGTTTGAGGGATACTGTATTCAACCTCTGGGGGTTCGCTAACAGTGTCGTCCTTGGACCTATCGGCCGCCGGAAAGTAAAGGAATGGGGTCAACACATACATATAATAGAAAGGTGTTAATGGGATTAAGTGAAACCTTTCCTGGGTGCCACAGTCAGTTCACGGTGGAAAGCTTGGAATGTGCGCGTAAGACCTTGGATGAAGTGAGATATAGAAGTATTGTATGGAGTTGCATATGGAGAATATTGAATTTTTCTTAGCTATGTTTAAACAAGCGGACATGTCTTACCAGCGATCGAAGAGAACACGATGGGGGCTGAAATATGCGATCAGGAACATGAATACTTTACACATGGCTCCACAACTCGCCAGTGAGACTGTTTTTAGCGACTAGCATCTAAACCATAGCTCTTAGATATCTAAATTACTTGAGCGGTGAGCATGGACAACCGACATAGACCAAGTAGGTGATAAGCATGGCAACGATGGGAATAATAAAGCTACGAGCAAGTTATCGCTTGTTCAAAACTACGGACAAACAAACATACTGCTGTTTAGAAGTTGTAGTGCACGTTTCCTGGTCCAAACAAGTTCTTCCACACGTCGACCTTGAATTTTACTACACATATTGCGCTCCCATCTGAAAAGTTTGACCATCCGGAGAATGGTCATGGCTAAGAAACTCAGATAAATTCCTTGTAAAAAAAGGTCGATTCGTACTCACTTTCACTCACAAGCTGCACTCTAGCATCGGTCTACAGACGTTAATGCAACATCCATGTTGAGCCTAGAACAAACGAACCTTTTTCATCTTTTCTACCTCGACAATTTGAAAGAGGTTACCAATGTAACCAGGGACCGGAAAGAGGATTATCATAACCACGCCGCCCACCAAGGCACTTTGCCATCTCAGCGAGGGAGGTTTATCGGAATCACTCGACTCACCTCCAGCCTAGAATCCTATGCAGAAAGATAATGCACAAGGCGATCTGGATGGAGACGCCAAATGCTTCATCTCCTCAGTATACTTGTATTTGCGATAAACTCTTTGTAGACAAACCACTGGGAAGGAACTTGGTGATCTCAGTTATATTCGTCAAATCTGTCGTCATATTGTTGTGAATGGTACCAAGGAGGTTAGCTTGATTAATCGACTCGTTCGCAGATACGTTGCTATTCTCTCCACCCTGCAACCGAATGCGCAGGACATGCTTGAAGATAGAATCCGAGAGAAGCGCTTCTGTCCGAATAGCCACCCGAGTCTGTAAGATGAATATCTCTATCACCGAATATTGCTCCTCACGTAGTGGATGACTTACTGCAATGAAGTAGACCACTGGTATGAGCAAGAATACATAACTGGACCAAGGAAAAGGAGTATAATCCACACTATCGGACGCATGGTTGCTTCTTTGCCTCGAGTTTCGAGGTACCTGGATGAGTATGAACAATGTGGATAGCTATTACCATTTGAGGACTGGGCCCGTACTCCAGGAATTGTTCCAGTGCGACCGGACTCGAAAGGTTCAAAATAACTTGGACTAGAGAAAAAAATAGCAGCGTGATACACTCGAATGCTAGCCGACAAAGTCAACAAAGCAATGTCCAGGCTTGATAGCGCCGAGACTCACAAAATGCACTCATCAAACTAAACAAGACGTATGATTCACGGCGCTAAGGAAACACTGAATCCGGTATCACAGCAAAAGCTTGCGCTTCCAACTCAAGAGATCATTTCGGGAAGCTAATGTTGCCACGCGGTCATAGTCAGCAAGAGGGAACAAAACGTTTGGAACAAGATGCTGTGATTTAAAGACGCCGTCGACCAGCAGGTTGAGCCACGAATAAAACAGGAGCGACAACCAGGATGCTGTCTGTTCTGAATGAGGCTCAGAGCCGGAGGATGGCTGGGAGGAGCAAGTCACATAACGTGAGTGAATGTGCTGTCCTAAGTACGCACTGTGTCATCCACGGGTTGAAATTCACGGGAACTGGTGAGTGGTATGATGATCCCCAGGTGAAGAATGGCCAGAAGTTGTGATATGCGATGACTCCAAATATACAGAGGAAAACGAGATCCGCGTGTCGGGCCAGTTGAGTGCTTCCAAGACCGAGCCGAGTGCCAAAAGAAACGTGAGAAGTATTCCGTATCCCTACAACGAGTTGCTCGGCAGGAATGCAGTGTTTAAATTTGATTCCAACTTACAGCAGCAATCGAGAGTGCCCCCCCCCAATTGGCGGTCTGATGGCTGGTTGTCTTGACGGTTCCACACGATAACAACGATGAGAGAGAAAACAATGGCCATGATTACTCTGGTGAATTTAAAGTAAGTCGTCAGTTGTGTACGGTCTGGACCTTCGCGGACACCGCCACGCTTGGTGCACATGAGACTAAAGAAAATCAAAAACGATCCAACTGCAAATAACAAGAGGAGGTTTATGGCAGGGTAAAGCTTGTTCATCTCGCAAGATGCCTATAGAGGCTTTGGCCTTGCTTGTACAATAACAGATTGGGGAACAGGTTCCTTGAAGGGCAGTATACCTATGTTGAGTCGAGTGGAAGCCATCTGACACAAGTATATACTCGCCTTATATACTCACCATTCGACAGCGGATTCACTGCGGCGTTGCTGGCAGATACCTGTAAAAATACCGGTGACTCGGAAGGTGGTACACAGCCTATACCTACCAGTGGATGTACGCGTCATTGGATCCGGACAACTGGGCTACCAACGCGAAAGCCTTCCAAGCGACTTGAGGTAATGTCAAGATGATAAGGTGTTTATATATATGTATGCTACATCTGGTTGCGGGGTTTACTGATGCTAGTCTCAAGTCCGGATCGTTAGTCGGATCGGGGTATCCATGAATCCCCCCGTGATATCAGTTAAAGTGTCCAGATCTTTATGCTTGAATCGCGTCCACCTGAGGCTAGATAACGGTCCATATACCGAAGGCGATCCACCGGTTTAGTGTGTCCGTTTGTCCGCAGCGTAGAGTGTTGCATGGTGGTACGATTGTATATCTGAGACACAGACTGCGCTTAAAATGTGGAAGGGACGAAAGAGATGCGCGCAGTATACCTTGACACCATTCTCCCCCGTGGCTGCGATGACTTTGCGGGTGTCAAACTGCAGTGCAGTCACCGCGTGGTCGTACGTGAGAGTTTCAAATGCCCCGCCGGAACGCACGTCCCATATCTCAGAAAGAGCAGACGTAAGAGACAAATCCAACAAGGTAATGCCTACTTACTCGAATCGACTTGTCCAGACCACCACTCACAATATGGATTTCGTCAAACTGCAAGGATGTTACGGGTCCCATGTGTCCGAGGAGAGTCCGATGAGCCTGGCCAGTACGCACTAAAAACTGTCGGCCCTTTAATAAACACACGTGAAAAAGCACTCACTATCCCACATCCTGACTGCGCCGTCCCCACTGCCACTTACGAGACCATAACCCCAGAACTGAACAGCACCTACAAAGTCTTGATACATATCCCAACTCCCGTCCACGTACGGTGGCGTTGGCATGACAAATGCGCCTGTAGCCGCGGCCACCCCAGAAAATGGTAATTGACTATCCGAAGGGGCGACCTGAGAGTGGGAGATCGCCCAAAGGATATCCATCGTGAGGACACATTGGCCTGTGGTGAGATCCCACTGACGGAGTGTCTTGTCCGATGCACCCGTGACCTATCAAGTGTCAGCACAACCACGGACAGTGTCGCAGATGAGATTTACCAGGCATTCGTCTTCGAAGTAAAGAGCTGTAACTGCTTTGCTATGTCCATCAAACGTCCTCACACAAGGTCCCCCGAAATCTGTTCCAGCCTCGCTCGCCGTACGGGACCTAGTGTAGTCGGATTTTTCAATTAACTCCGCATCGTGGTATAAACTCGAGTCTTCTTCTTCGACGTCGCTTAGCGTGTCCTTGTGCCAATCGTCATCCACGAGACGAAGATCCCATAACCGAGCGGAACTGTCTTCACTACCAGTGACGCACAAGGTATCTTCCACCTGAATGCATTTTATGCTGGCCCGGTGTCCACATAAACGGCCAATTTCGGATCCAGTCATTAAGTCCCAAACCCGTGGTTGAGGATCGTCCTGTGACGAGCTGACCAATGTGCCATATGGTTCTGAAAAATCAAGTGCAGTTATTTGGGACGAGTGGCCTTCCAATGTCTGATGATGAGTGAGTGGCGGGACTGCAAGGCGAAATATAAGAGGTACCATGAATGCTATAGCGGGAGGAATGTTATCATGCTCTGAGGGTAGAAAGACGGGACCTAAAATGGGTAAGATACGGACACGAGTATAAACATTATGACAAATACCCTTTCGCCGTCGTGAAGGAGGTATTTGTGGGGTAGCATTGAAATGTTTGGAGGTGGCTTCAAATTCTAGGCGCTCCTGGATGCCTTGCACTGATGTGTGGTGAGGTGACCGACAAGAACCATGTACCGGCAGACATACATTCTGCATCAAACTCTAATTCGTCCTCCTGAATTTTGAGGAGGTCCTGTTCCAACTGCCCGCGAATTACATCTAATGCATTGATCTTGTTTTGGACCTCGGCAATCTCGCTCTGGATCAAAGACTGTGACGGGATCGCATGGAGCGAGGAGGGAATAGCACGAGACACGCACGTACCCGCCGTACATGCAAGTTTTCTTTGTCGGCTACAATTTCCTCTGCTTGTCGGGTGAGCTCGTCCTTTCCCAAAATCTTGGCCGTGCTCAAACTCTCCCTCGCTCTCCTCTTGCCTTTGCGTCTGCTTTGGTCAACCACTACCACGTCGTCTCCACTGAAGACGCTGTGCACGTCCTCTGTCCCGTCGTCCAACACACTTCTGGTGTGTGAGCCCGGTTTTCTCAACCCGACCTTGGGTACATCGATATTTCGCAATTGTCGCCTCCTCGTGCGATTTTTCTCTGAGCTTGGAATGGTGGCATTAAAACCGCGCAGGAGGCTTACGTCCGAGGCGAGGCCATCGGGTTCCGGAACATCGGCGCCGAGTAATTCTTGCGTTGCTTCTGCGACCTGAAGGTCGCGAGACGTGACACGACGATTTGAAAGGGTAATACGGAGCGGGGCACGTCCGAGGGTTGCAAAGTCGACCCTGGGACTACTCTTGAGGGCGGGGATAGACCCGCGCGAACGGGAGGATACGGTAGTAGCTGCATTGACCATCCTCGGCGTCATGATGACGGGCGCGACTGGATGGCAAGAAGAGCACGTCAACATGGGAGAGTCAGATCCGGGGTGGAATGAACTGACGGTCGGAGAGAATCCTCGTGGAATCTTCCTTCTTATGAGAGAATGGAGCGAAGAGAGCTTTTGACATGAACTGTAATTTTCCCTGGCGAGAGGGTTGCGCGTCGACGGAAGCAGACTTTGAAGTCATACCGTCGCATTCCGACGAAGAAAGTCTCGAAAAGGAAAGCGACGAGTTGAAACGTATAAATAGCAGTTTATTCTCACGGTTTATTAGGTTCATCACGTGGGATGACATCAAGGGTGGTCTAGACCAGTGACATCATAGCACGTGATTGTAGTATAGAATGACTGTTACGCCAAGTTCATTCGGTCGGACACGAACGTATCTTACTACCGTGAATCATGTCCGACGATTTCTTTTTCAATGTCTCCGTCAGACATGCCACACACGATCCCGACCCCAACCCCGACCTGGACAACCACACCGACTTTGCACAAGCTATCTCTCTCCGTTTCGGATCCGCTGACCTCCGTACCGCCCGTCTCCTCCCCGGCGATCTCCCCACTCACCCTCCTACCTCTCCCACCCTGACCCTCGCCCCACAGCCCTCCAATCCTGTTCATGCTCCCCCTCACTCTCCCATCCCCCCATTCACCTCCATCTCACCCTCCGCCCTTGCACCTTACATCGCCGACCCCAGCGCCCTCGTCCTCGATATCCGCCCTCACGCTGTTCATGCATCTGCACGTATCGTTCATGCTCTCTCCCTCTCCGTCCCAACCACACTTTTAAAACGCCCCCTTTTTTCCCTCTCAAAACTCACCCAGATGCTCCCCTCGCCCTCTTCTCGCGCTCGCTTTGCAGACTGGTCCTCTGCTTCTTGCATCATGGTCTACGATTCCGACTCTGTATTTGCTCCCGATAACAGTATCATCTCCGGCCTCTTGCGCAAATTTCGCGCAGAGGGCTTCACCGGTGAACTTGGCTGGGTCCGTGGCGGGTTCCAGGCAGTTTGGAGAGAGGCTCGTGACCTCACCACCACAGAATCCCCCACTCCAGAGGAAGACGACCTCGATGCTGCATCGTCTGCAGGTACTCTCAGGACAACCCATCTCCCAAGAGCAGCATTTTCCCTCCTGTCCACAACTGCTGCCCCTCCACACCCCTCCACATTTCCTGGCCCTCATATCGTCCCAAACACCCATGCCCCATCAGCTTCTCGTGCGGCTAATCCTTTCTTTGATACCATTCGCCAGAACATGGAACTTTCCCACGGTATCACCGAACGCATTCCTTTACGTCTTCCCAAACGCGTCAGGAGACGAATTCTCGATCTCCCCTTTCAATGGTTGCAGGATATCGCCCGTCGTTCTGCCCTAAGACATTCGTCCATATCTCGTGATTCAGGATTTGACGGTCTTGAATCGGGCTCAGAGTCGAGCGACGACCCTCATACATCTGATCCTGATGAGCACGATCCCGATGTGGAAGAGGGTACCGACACACTCGCAATGCAGTTTTATCGCATTGAACTTACAGAGCAGCGACGGTTGCGCTCCATCATGGAGCACCACACAAGGGAAAGTGAAGTCAGTGTGTTGGCTTCACCCGCAAGGCCTCGTAGAGTGCTCGATAGAGGCATCAGCGCTGATCGTGCACATGGTGGGTTAAGTGTGCACACTGGCGCAAAGACAGTACCCGGCACGCCCCATGTGCCCTTTCCATTTTCGATCACTGCAGGTGTCGAGAAGGGCACCAAAAATAGGTAGGTTATTGTCTGAAACGTGATAGCCTGCGTTCGTCCCTTGTGATTATGCGTTTTCCGTGATCTGCACGTCGACGACTGTGCGCGCTATTGTCGCGCCAATATCGGCGGGATGACGACAACTGTAAATGTCCGGATCGGGTTGCTAAAGCGATCGTCGATCATTTTGCCTAGGTAACGGCTCTTTTGGCACGATCATGACATGAACTTTTTCTACCCTTTGTTTGTTTGTTTGTGTATGAATGACTGGCTCACCTATCTTCCTTGACTATGTAGATATACCCATATCTGGCCGTTTGAACATGCACGTGTCCGCCTCCACGATGGTCGCCACCTAGGTTCACATCCAGGCAGACGGGATAAGGGAAAGGCCTCAGAGCGCGGTCGAGGGGCAAGAGATCGATCGGGAGAGAAGGCCAAAACAATGGAGTATGGACAAGAACAAGATAAGCAACGAAGGAGCCGTTCAAGTCCTGCATTTGGTGAAGGTCTGCCTGCTCGCGAGATGGAAGAGGTCGTTAGCACATCTCCCAAACCCTCCTACTTCGATGCACGGACGTCGATTGGGGGGACTAGTGTGGACGTTCTTGAAGCTGGACTGCTCCGTCCAACATCGACTGCAGGGTCTGGCATTCCCAGAGTGAATATTGAGTATGACGTTGCGGAGCAAGATTCTCGGATGTCTGAACCACCTACGCCAGTCACTGCACTTCCATTTCTGACGCCTCCCTTTTATACTCCAATGGAGATGCCGTCAGTATCAACCCCGATGCGTGCACGACCGCCTCAATTGCTATCAGCGCCAGGATCAAGGTCGGGAGCGACACAACTTGCTCTACCAGCATCGAGCTTACCTTCCCTTGCCACGCTTCCTTCATTCCCACTGCGGATACCGAACCGTCCGGGAGGTTTGTTACCAAGTATCGGAGAACAGCCATGGGCATCGGAAGCGCCGTTCACCTCTACTGCCTGTTTTGATGCTTCCATCACCGGAGCAACAATTGTCAGGGAGGCACCAAGTGATCCAGGAACAAAGCGTGACGCACGGGGAGAACCATCCCCAGGAGACGACTACGTGAATGCTTCGTATGTTCAACCTCTGGGAACTCGAAAGAGATATATTGCAACCCAAGGGCCGTTACCTTCGACATTTGTCGATTTCTGGACGTGCGTATTCATGGCTAGTTGATGGATGACCAGATGCTGAGTCTTTGGTTTTCTTAGTCTTGTTTGGGAACAAAATGTCCATGTTATCGTCATGCTCACTCGCGAAGTCGAAAATGCCATGGTGAAGTGTGGTTCATACTGGACGGATACCGAGTACGGCCCTCTGAGGCTTGAACTACTTTCCACTTCGCCACCTATGTCGCCCAGCACGAATATCACGTCTATGGATATTGCCAAGCAGGGCTTCTTTGCTATTCGTGAACCCCAGGGGAAGACCGGCGCAATGTCCAGAAACCAACCTTCAGTCATTACACGCACGTTTGCGCTTCGCCACTCATCTTATCCGGCAGTTCCGCCCCGGAGAATCATGCATATGCAGTACCTTGACTGGTTAGATATGAATGTCCCCGATGACCCCCGGGGCGTGCTGGACCTCGTTAAAAAAGTCGAGAAAGCGGTTGTGGAGAGTACACCAGGTCCCAGTCCAAGCGGAAGCTGGAGTCCCAGAAGTGGGAACAGCAGTTTGTCGGGCAGTCAGTCGCCGGACATTGGATCAGACCGAAAAGGAAGTGACCCATCACTGCTGTCCCCGACTAATGCCGGTATAAGATCAGGTGGAAAACAGCGTGGAAATACATGGCGACACCCTGAGTTGGATCCCAAAACTGGGATTTCGGTATCTGCACTCGGAAAGGCGGCACCCGTGTTGCTGCATTGTTCTGCTGGAGTAGGGAGGACAGGAGGGTTCATTGCTGTCGATGCCATGCTGGATGGCATAAGGAGAGAGTGGCAGAAGAACAGGGAGGAACGGAGATTGAAGAAGACTTCCGCAGTCCATACGGGAGGAAGGGCGGGCATACGTGATACGGCGACAAGCGGAATGCTCGGCGCCGAAAGTATGGATACTGGTATCAGCAGCGTGGAACGTGTTCGCAAAGAAGGCATCTGTGATCAAGGCGAACGCATGGACGTTGACGAACCGGCTTCCAATAAGATGGGGAGGACTCGAGACCCGCTCCATATGATCAACACCGTCCCGATTCACGTTTCTGCTGGAGATCACACGAAAGGCCGTAGGCGCCAGCATCACGGCAAGGACTCCTCTGCCGCAAAACGAAATTCTAGTTCAGAATCTCTCGTGGTGCATGTTCCTTGTGCAGGGACCGGCGACATATCGGACGGCACCCATGCCGGCTTTAATCTTGGTGACTCCAAAGAGGCTGGCTGGCAGCGCTCCTCCACACGTGAGTGGGTGGAACAGGTTTCTGACCAGACGCATGTCTATAGAGAAGGGAGAAATTCCCCCCCATCCCTTCCTCCCTCGGGTAGGGAGAGATCCCCAGGGAGTAGTTCCACTAGCAGCGGCCCATCCGCGCTTAATTCTGCAGATGACTTCATGAACGGGAGTGTTAACGCGAATGCTAGTGGAAGTGCCAGCACTAGCGGGAGCGAGAGCATCAACAGAGCTACCCGAAAAAGCGGGACTGGTAGTGCGAATGGGAGCGGGACTGGTAGCGGAAGTGCGGATCCGCCGCCATCCTCAGTGTCGAGGCCGTGGTCCGGGTCGATATCACTTTCAAACTCGGGCTCTGGGACTGGCACAGGATCGCGGTTCAGTTCAAGCTTGCTGCGTGAGCGTTTGCGAGATAGCTCGGTTACATCGATTTCCGTTGGATCTACAGATTCGCTCTCACCTGAACACAAGCAGTCGACCACCCCGTCTCATCGACCCTTGGCGATTCGTACTAGTTCAAGTTCCGACATGGAAATCGACCATCCTCCGCGTTCTATATCTGTGCCGATTCAATTCACTCAGTCATACACGATGGGTCTTGAACGCACTGTTTCTTCACGCCACTGCAATCCAATCCTTGAGCCATCTCCTATTGCAAACCTCTCGAGTCCCATCCTCCCACCTACGACTGCGACAACAGATGTGACCGAAGGCTTTGCGTCGCGTCCAAGCTCGGATTTAAGTTCTGATGACCTGACGACCCCATCCCAAGAGTTTGAGAGTGGGAGCGCTGATGCAGAAAAAAGCGGGAAGAATAGTCAGGTACAGTCACAGTCTGATGAATCGGAGGAACCCGTCCCACCCATAAAGTGGGGAAACAGCCTGCGACTTAATACCGAACTTGGTCCCCTGAAAGCCCCAGAAACATTGCACGGTTACAGTTCTGCTCAGAACCAACTTCTCGCTCCTGGAGAATCCATAGGAAAAGAGAGGTCTGCGATCTCGCCCATACCTCGCACACTAGACAGTTCGTCGTTGCAACAGTTTTCAGCTGTTACCATGATTCCCGGTGGACCCGAGCCAGACGAGGGCGCTGATTATCCAGTGATTGATTACAAGTTGCCCCGGGAGCTCCATGGCGACCTATCACCACCGTTGATCTCGTCGTTTATAGACCCTATTTTCACAGTTATCCAGGACATGCGGGAGCAGCGAATGAGCTTGTGCCAGAGCCTGCGGCAATATGTCTTTGTCCATGCAGCTATAATCGAAGGTGCTTTAAGGATTGTGGACGAAGAACGCGAACTCTGGACAAGCGATGACGTTAGTTCCACCGAGGAGGAGTCCAGGGTAAGAAGTTGGCGACAGCCTGGCCGAAGCGGGGGTACTCATCAAGCCGATGTGGCTATCGTGACACCTGAGCCCGAGTGTGGGAGTACCCCCCACTGGACCCATCCGTCGCTTATCGTCCCGCAATCGTCGAATCGCTGGAGCTCGGACGGTAACGCTGGAAGGGGGCACGTCCCACTGGAAACCACCACCACCTCGTCGGGCGTTTCATCGCCGTCGAGAGGGAAACGCGGTCCTAGTCCTACGGAACTTATCAGGGAAGATAAAACTGGTGCCTTATCCTTGAACAAGCGCCCCAGCATTCAGCGCAAAGGAACTGGAGAGGAAGGTGATCAGTTCTCGCTTGAACCGAACAGCAGGTCCTCACCAGAGGTAGGTGAAAGTGCGGGAGGGTTAGGAGATGTAATCATGAGTATAAATGCAACTCGACCTACACCAGGACGACCGGGAGCGCCAGGAGGGGGAGATGGTACTGCCGGCATCGCAAAGTAGTAGTGGAACAAATTTCCAATGGGCTGCGATTTGTGGTAGGTGTGTGCGACACATCGCGTATGCGTGATCTAATCGAGTACTGACACCTCCCCAGCGTGGCAAGATCTCCGAATTTAGATGCGAACGGTGTGCTGCTGTCAATGGGCAGATAGCCTCCCCTCCCACTTATCCCCATCTTCCGCAATTTTCGCAATGCCGAGCAATACTAGCAGGGCTAGAGCCCTGGCATACTGAAATATATCGACAGGAGGGCTTGGGACCCTCTGTTTTGGATGATATCGCCCACATTTAGCTAGCTGTCCAAATGTTTTTTGACTCGAAGTGTGCTTGGTTTTGCTATGCGTACTCTATGTACATATGTAAGACTGAATCTCTCACCATGTTAGGACTTGTTCTAGATCTTACCAATTCAGAATACCATGTTTCGTGTTTCTGCTGCTCAAGACTGCGTTTTACGTCCGACAGTGAAGCATGTCACGGTGGCTTTGCGTATCAAACCAACTACACTCAATTTTATCCGTCGTTTGTGCACATACCAGCACTCAGAAGTTAGTCAGCCGCGCCTTCGAGCCTCATGGTGTGGAGCGCGAACGATATGCATCTCTCAACCGTAACTTCTCTTCTCCGTACAAGTGACATGACCGTTGGACATATGAATAAGAGTGCGATGAAACTGATGCGCGTGGCGCGCGACAAGCACGCCAGGAAAGGGGGCTACAAAACAAGAAGCTTCCAAGGAAAAAAGAGGGTCACAGTGCGGGGTTCGACCATGGGGTTTTCTGTTAATCGGAACAATTATTCATATCACCGGATAGCGATAAATCAAAGACAGCGAGCAGAGACAAAAACAAAAACAAAAACACAAGAAGGCGCACACCACGCGAGAGGATCGTCGGTTCGGTGACAAAGACAAAACAAGGCACGTCAGCGTGCAAATAGTCAGTAGGAGGCAGTCACGAGGACGATGCAGTCGTGTTCGTAGCTCCACCGCAGCCACCACCACACGAGTGTCCGCATTGGCACGCGTCCTCTGGACACTCGCACAGGCCTCGGCAGCACTCAAGCTTTGGGATATTGATAAGTCCGAATGCAGCACCACGCCCATTATCCGGCTCAGTCGACGATCCCGAGAAGAGGTCGGAAGGGTAGGTGGTGATGTCTCCCGGATCTAGCTCCGTGTGCCGACGGTTGGGTAATGGGTTAGGCAACGCAGCAGCACGCATGAAGAAGAGATCTACGAGGCTCCCACTATGACTGGATAAATTCTGACCAAGAAGTGGTAATTCGATGTCAGCATTTCGATCGACGCAGTGACCACACCCCTCGCGACAGTCCTTGTGATGTTTCTCAGCATAGCGGGGTGTGCGATGCTCGATGCATCCTGGACACGTACAATTGGAATCGCAAGTGCATCCCGATTCAGCGGGAGATCTGATGGCATTGAGCGGTGGGGCAATGGGAAAATCAGGGATAGGAGCTAGAGGCACCGGACGAGTGAGGATCGGAGGCAGTTCTACGCGGGTAGAAGGAAAGGTGTCGAGCACGCCAGGGCAGCAGGATTTAGATGATGGATCCAAAGGACGTGGGGAGGCAGGTTCCTGTACAGGCAGCTGATCAAGAAACATCGCTGCAGCTTCAGCGAGAGTCTGCAATCCGTTGTCCGACCGCCTCTCCCCAGAAGAACTAGGTCCAGCGACGCAAGACGTCCGTCTGCAAGTGCACTCCCGTACGGCTTTACAGTGACAAGGGTTCAAAAGAGAGTCCACTGTAAGAGGATGTGATTCAAATCCACATAAATACTCGCGCTCGATTCTCACCTCTTTGTCTTGCATCTGGAGGTGGTGATGCAGGGTTAGATTGAAATGCGTCTGAGATTCCGTTGGGTAACGTAGGCATGCTAGGCATAAATCGACGGGCTACCAAATAGCCCGCATCAACTTTCTTTTTCCGAACCGGTTCTGGTATAGCGTACTCACGTTTCTTGTCTGATCTTGCAGCGGGAATGGGAACTTTATCGACAACTGGTTGACGGGGGCTACAAGTGCACTTGGAATGTACACGCTTTGCTTGGCGCAGTTCGCGACATCTGGGGCATTGAGACACCGGCCTGCCCTTCTTCTTGACCTCGAACAGGGGACGTTCGGTGTGGTGACACGACGATGATCTATGTCCTTTTATGCATGCTTCGCTGTAGATCGCTGGTCAACCTTGGGACACAACGCCAGAACGCCGAGTTACACATACCACGCAAACTTTTTCTCGTTGACAAAGACCTAAGATTAGGGGAGTATTAAGAGGGGCTGGCAGTATGATATGGGTGACGAACCATGACAGAGGGCGGTTTATTCCATCGAGACTGGGGTGGGGAGCGCGGTATATTTCAGAATTGAAGCGCGAGCGTCAATACCCAAGCACCATATGTCCTATCAAGGCGACCTCACACGTGATGCCAAACTCATTTACGTTGAGTTCTTAATATTATTCTTCGCAACGCTACACGGGAACTCAACTGCTGTCTTCTGCAATGTATCAGTATCCAAAAAGCGTGTTCAAGAAGCATAATACCTATCCGATTCGTTTGGAGTGCGTTTGCCTTCGTGAACCGCACCGAACCACTGATTCTATCAGTTGAGCCATTTGTTGACAAATGGAGGCATATCTGCCGTTCACCAAAAACTCTCTTATCTCCGATTTAACCCGCTCAGTGTCCCCTGAACCTGAAGATGGACGCCGTCGGGTTTCCACGCTAGCTGCATAGCTGGTTGCCCTTCAAGAGCCTTCCCATCTCTTCTGTGTCCGGGAGGACTCTACATGCAGCTATTTTGATAAGATGATGACACGTACATAGGTCTTGTTTCCAGGTTCCTGTGTGTACTTCATACATAGCATAAGTTGCTCGTTTTTAGCACTGAACTGAGAGGAACCCTACTACGTATGCATTTAGTTTTGGTCCCTCAAGCCATTAAGTTCATTCCCATGAATCGCCCTGTGGTTTCCTAACGTCGTTTTGTGCCTGGCAGAATGTTAAGTGAGCTAAGCACTTGTATGGACGTCGCACACGATGAGAACTATGTATCCCGATTCAACCGGTCACGATCGCTGCAACATCGTTGGTGCGACCGTCGCACCAATGTTGAGGAGCACTATATATACCTCTGACAGTCGCGAATCATTCGCATTAACCAGTTCAATACAAACCCAACTGGCCTGACTGTTCAGAGCAATTGAATAATTCTGCTTCGACACTCAGGGTCTCACTAGTCACTGCGCAGAAAATACTATTATATCACCTAAAGTGTGGCTGGTACCTTGAATAAAAATGCACTTAAAATACTGCATCTCGTGTAGCGCAAGTATATCACATTTCAGAGAAGAGGAATTGTCACCGGTTCCACCCAGACCAAGTTAACAGATGATGCTCTGCCATGGAGTAACGGAGATTAGAAGCTGCTGCTGCTCGTGAAGCGAAACCCACTCTGGCTTTGTTGAAGGCCAAGAAGGGGGATCTCGAAGATCTAGCTGCTAGCGGCTCTCACGCTCCCGACATGGGCGAATAGAAAGACATTCTCACGCGCATTATCGCTCAGATCTGATCAAAAACCTTTTCCCTCGGGCTCCGTGCGATCTTGACTTGGAAAATGTCTCCACACCGATGCAAATGATGACCTAGTTGGATCATCCAGTAGACGACAACATGTAGACATTGACAGGTCCATCCATGCCCCAGTAACCCATCAAATCAGACTCTGATGCATCACAATTTAGAAATAAAATACAAAAAAATACAAAACAAAAAAGAGGGGGGGTGATGTATTAGTGTACTCTCCACTCATACTATAACTCTGAAGAGTGTAACTGCTGTTGTTGAAGTGTTAGATCCAATTTACCTTGCTTTTTTTTGCACTTTAGGTGACTGTATTGTTTTTTCGCGTTCAGGTTCATCCCAGGCCCAGTCGTCATGACACTTAGTTAAGTCATTCACCAGTTGGCAAGTCTAATATGATTCTTCAGCATACTTGGGTGCAATCCTAGTGTACATGTGGTCGTTTCTAGCCTATAAACTTTGATGGTGAAGCGCGCGAGATGTTAGCATCAAGTGGACTCGTGATAAGGTGGCTGTACACATCGACTGATTTTTGAGCACCAATCAGCACGCGAGGAGAGGCAAATAAGTTTGGAGTATTTTGTTACTCTCTCCGTCGAGCAACTTTCATCATGGCGTCTCTCCTCCGCCACCACCATTCCTCATCCGTTCCAAGCCCATCCCAGCCGTCTTCTCCTCTCGTTCACATCCCTGTCTTGTCCTTCCTCTCCCCTACGTCCAGCAGCGTGACTTGGCTCTACACTACCTTAGCCATCCTCGCAGCCCTCCTTGTCCTCGAGCAATCCGTTTATAGGTACAAGAAAAAGCATCTCCCCGGCGCGACATGGACTATTCCAATCATTGGAAAATTCGCTGATTCCATGAACCCTACTATGGAGAACTACATGGCTCAGTGGAACTCGGGTGCACTCAGTGCAGTTAGCGTGTTCAACATGTCGGTCGTGTTTTTGCATCCATACCCACAGGTTACTCACCCACTCCTATACGTAGATTTATCGTCATGGCTTCGTCAAACGAGTATTCGCGCAAGATATTGAACTCTCCGAATCACGCAGAACCTTGCTTAACCAACTCTGCTAAGCCCATTCTTATGCCGGACAGCTGGTTCGTACGCGTCCTTGACTTGTATGTGGACTGAATCCATATCATCCATTCCCTAGGGTTTTCCTTACTGGTAAAAGCCACGTAGAGTACCGAAGGGTCTTGAATACGCTCTTTACCCGTAAAGCTCTAAGGTATGCATGATCGGCCCGAGTTCCATCTTGATTTTTACTAATGTATTTCAAAGCATCTATCTCTCTGTCCAAGATACCATTACCCGTAAACATCTTAACCAATGGCTTGCAGACGCTACCAAGGATCCCTCTCCCAAGGCAATCATGAAGACAGCACGTGAACTCAATATGCATACGTCGCTCCGTGTCTTCTGTGGCAACCATATTCCCGAAGAAGGCGCTGTCGAGATAAGTCAAAAATACTGGGATATCACGCGTGCCCTTGAGCTCGTCAACTTTCCCCTTGCTATTCCCGGAACCAAAGTGTATAAAGCTATCCAAGCTCGCAAGGCTGCACACAAGTGGCTGGAGTTGGCTGCTGCAAGATCCAAGGTTGCCATTGCGCAGGGTGCCGAGCCGGGGTGCATGCTTGAGCAGTGGGTTAAGGAAATGCAGGCTCCCGGTTACAAGGGCCGCAAGGATTTCAGTGATCGTGAGATGGCCATGGTCGTCTTCTCCTTCCTGTTTGCCTCTCAAGATGCCATGAGCAGTGGATTGATCTACGGTTTCCAGCACCTCGCTGACCATCCCGATATCTTGGCTGAAATTCGCAAGGAACAGTATCGTGTCCGAGGTGGTGATGTTGACAAGCCTCTGACCTTGGAGATGATGGAAGAGATGCCCTATCTGAAAGCCTTTGTCAAGGAAAGTATGCGTGTTAAGCCCCCTGTCACCATGGTAATGCTATCTACATCTGTACCTCTAGGCGCATTTTTGACCATTTTACTACAAGGTTCCTTACAGGGCCACAAGGGCATTCCCAATCTCTTCGGATTACACTGTTCCGGTCAACAGTATGGTGATTCCGACGTTCTACAACTCTTTGCACGACCCGGAAGTGTATCCCGATCATGATAGTCTAATCCCAGAACGATGGCTTGATCCCGAGAACTCTGCAAACACCAACCCTCAAAACTACCTCGTGTTTGGTAGTGGTCCTCACAAATGCATTGGTTTAGAGTACGCCCAGTTAAACATCGCGCTTGTCCTTGCCACTGCCAGTGTGCTGACTAACTGGGAGCACCATCTGACGCCCAAGAGTGACAAAGTCCAGTATGTTTTTCCTTCAGGTCGTGATGTCCACATGTGCTAATTCGGTGTGTGAATAGGATAATTGCAACCCTTTTCCCTCAGGATGGGTGCTTGCTGAGGTTCACACCCCGTCCAAAGCCCTGAGGACTATCCTATTCCATGATGACGTTGCTTAGACATTTTATTTTCGATTATATACCACTAGGCATTACATTAATTTGCATTGCGTTTGAGGGTGACAACGATGGGGGGCTCAGATTACTTGCTGGGATGAGGTACATACGCGAACAATAAATGACATTACTGCCTTAAGGAACAGCACAGTTGAATAGAGCCCTAGTAGGCTACAATTGTTGAACTATTCATGTTGAGATACTCTACGGAAACTCGTTACGATCTTCAAAAGATACTACGTGACGAAAAGTATATTTGAGCGATGCCTCTCGCATGCATCCATTATTCCGGCGGGACTTCAAACAGGGTGCACTTGTGATAGTGGGCCGAGACAGCCTGACCGATCTCGTTGTTGAGCGCGGACTTGACGATCATACCACCGCAGAGATAACAAAAGTGGGCGTTGCAACCGGGCGAAATGCACTGCCGGAACAAAAACAAACAAAGTGGTGTGGCATCAATGTCGGGTGGATCGGCATCGTCGCCAGAGAAGCATGGGGAAAAGGGAGCGAGCGGGAAAGAAAAAGGGAAGAGGGAAGAGGGAGGGAAAAGGAGGGAAAGAGGAAACATACCCTCATGTGATTGCATCCCTCTTCCTTTTGAATCGGCGTCGTGCAATCTGTGCATGTCGTGTCAGTCCCACAGGCGTACATCTCACCATTGTCACCTATGCTCGAATAAAATCAAGTACGCACGTGGACAGCGTTTCCACTCTTGTTCTTTTATCAAATGGTTCAGCTCAGACGTCCCGTCGCAGGAATGTTTTGGGCCGTCAAGATGGACCGTTTGATCGCACTTCTTGCACCACATGTGACAGCAATCGGACTGAGGACAGACGATATAGGTGACCTCTGAAAAATCATCGCGATCGACGATGGCAGGGCGTTGACACCTGTTTGGAAGTGTGTCATATCCTCTGGAAAACGAGTGCACGAGAGACATACTCGCGACAATGAATTTGGACGGAGAACCCTGCCAAC
Organism: Austroboletus festivus; assembly: GCA_038088875.1. Taxonomy (NCBI): domain Eukaryota; kingdom Fungi; phylum Basidiomycota; class Agaricomycetes; order Boletales; family Boletaceae; genus Austroboletus; species Austroboletus festivus. Next base: position 13,884 of record JBBPJU010000108.1, on the reverse strand, counting down.
TCCATCTCGCTCAGAACCTGCGATTGCTCTTCGTTGATACCGAGCTGCTCAATCAAGAATCTCGAGATCACTGCCAAGCGCAAAAGGAAAACGTTGCCGTTTACCAACAGGAAATGCAGAATATTAGACCCATACCACTCGGTTGAGGTGTGCTTGCTGCTTCTGCGGCGATGGTGCACATTGGACAGAAAATCGGGTAGCGACGTTCTTGGATTTTGGAGATAACAAACCCCCTCAGACAGACCCTACACATGAGATGTACGCAGCCGTCGATTGTGGCGACATCATCCTCGGGCAGGTCGTCCATACATATACCACATTGAAACGTAGCTTGCACGTACTTGGTGAGCTCTGCCTGCTCTTGACGGAGTTGTCGATCTTCGGAATCAAACTCTTCCTGGAGTTTGCGGGCAATGGCTACGGTTTGGACCCACACGTCTGAATCTATGCTGGACGTACTTTCGAGGTCAAGATCGTCATAACTAGGTGGCGTTTTGGAAGGAACGGGGGGTGGATTGTCTGCGAAAATACTTTGTGCCCCACCTGTACCAGGGAACCAGAATGGACGCGCGAGAAGCGAACTACCGATGGAGGCATCAAGAAAATTATTGTTCGGCAACACACGATCGATGGTCGTGCACGATGACCGAGAAGGGCCGGCGACAGCATGGCTGATCAAACCAAAGGAACGTCCAATCACACGACTTGAAAGCGCTTTCAAGGAATAAGACCATTCATTCTCTTTTTCCTTCTCTTTCGCCTTCGCCTGCTCTTCTCGCACAGCAACCCGAAGATGCTCAGCTTCGGCCTCGAGCACTTTATTTTCCGAGCTGAGTCCATCATTTTCGTGTTGGAGCTCTGCGATCTGCGCACGTAGTGTGAGCAACGATAAGCTAGCCTGAACGATGGCTTCCTCGTGGTCGTTGTGCGGACGTTTGGCGACGTATATGTGCGCTGAGCAATTAGAAAGGAGCTGAGCTTGCCACTGGAGATCCGTAGAGTCAAACACGCCTTCCTCCATCGTGGGCAGGATATCACTCAGGATGTGGGCGGTGCTGTATACCGAGGTGCTGAACGATAGACCGGCACCATGAGGATGGGATGGACGAGGATGTGAGTCAAAGACAACAAAGAGGGGTCTACTAGGCACGTCCGTGGCAAACTTGAAACAGCCAATGATTTCAGGTGGACGCGTGATGATCATCACTGCCGATTTCTTGATCTTGTTCATATTCCTGGCAGGAAAGGGATCTAGTCCAAGAAGAGACGGACAAGTAATACACGTACTCGAGGATGTGCTGAAAGAATGTCGTCCGAGGGCGTCCATACTCGACGGCTGCGAACTTGAGAGATCGCTTGAAGATGGGAAGTTGATGAATCTCCTCAACCTCGAGGTGCAAATCACTCGACCACTGAGCACAAATTGCCACTATTTCCTGGAAGACCATGTCCATCGTACCATCATGATTCAACCTCTCGTGCAGGCCCACCTACCTCGACAACTTCGCGCGTCCCCAGCTCGCTCACGAGGTCTGCCGTGCTTCCGTTTCCTTGCTCGAGGCGAAATCCGATTCTGGCAAAGTTGAACGCAGCGAGGCCACACGCAGAGACCCCTCGGGCTGTGAATTGGCTGGTGCCGGGGAAAGAGACAGTATGGTCATTTCTTAGTGTCAAGACTTGGGTTGCCAAACGTGTGCCACTTTGAGCTAGGACATCGGGCGGATAGCCATTCAATGTCGTGGAAAGCCGTGACATTGCGTACGTTGAGCAGTCAGTGGAAGAGTGTAACATGCTGTGGCTCAAGCAAGATAATTGGTTTCTGTAGACACCCCTATAGTCACATGAATTGGCGAATGCAAAATGCAAAATAGTGTGGGGGTTTGTACGAAAACAATATACAAGTATGTACGAAGTATGAGCACGTCGCTCAAGATAAAAAGTACGCTAAAAAAAAAATACTCCACAAAAGAACGAGCGCTTGCGAGCAAGATGCACTAATCATTAATCGAACGCACCATAGAAACCGACATTCGGCCTCACACAACACCCAGCACAATTGTCACTCTCAGACTGAGCTCCTTAGGTGCTGGCACGGGTGCCTTGACCGGCTGTCCGTCCGACCCAACTTCGCCCATCTCTTCCAAGCGCAACGAGCTCGACTTCCAACCCCAGCTCTGACTGACGGAAAACACGTCGGGCACACTTGTAAACCGTGTGATCGAGGACCCTGTCGTGCTCGTGCAAGATACGGAGAAGTAAGCAGATACGGAAGATCGCGGGTCTCTGTAGGGCTGCGCAGGTGCGACGGGTGGCGCTGTCGCCGGGGTGGTCTGCCCTGTTGATTGGTAATTCGCAGGTAAGCTTGCTGAACTTGACGGAGGAGAACTAGGGGCGGTCCTCCGAAGGGGTTCCATAGATGGCGAGTGATGAACGGTGGGTGACGAGGCAGACGAGAGAATTTGCTGTGGAAGCGAGGGAATCCTGCCGTGGTTGCGCTCTCCTCGAGCGCCGGACTGGGCGGGAGCAGAGGGTGCAGGGATGGGATCTACGCTGGACTGACGATGCAGATATATGCCTAACTGGATCCCCTTCTTGCGCACGACCTGAACGTATACGTTGAACAAGTTCCCCGCATACCAAATCGTATGTGAGTGCAACCGAGCCTTTTCTTTGAGTGAATCAATATCCCAAAACTCGACTGCGAAACGATATGGCGGGTGTGGCGACCAGCGCGCCTTTCCTGTTGCATCGCTCGCAACACAGTCGACAGCAATCTTTCGTTCTGCTCTAAGACCAAAAAAGTTTGCTTCAGAGGTTGCGGCGCGAGGGGGGAATTTACGGTCAGTCGGATCAAACAATTGATCCATGGATGCACCTTCGACACCGTTGCTGTCCCCGATGCGTAACGACGAATCTTGAGCGACTGGATAATAAAATTTGTCCTTTTCGTTCGCTGTGGACTGTTGTTTAGGCGAGTCCGAAAGCCGTGAGAGAATCTCTGCAGTGGTGACACAGATGCCAAGTTCTTTGTCGCGTGCTGGAGATGGACTGGATGTGGGCGATGAGCCGACGGGCCTTGTGGTAATGTGACAGCGAAGCAAGGACTGGGTCCAGTGAGCATCTTGCAAAACATGTATGGGTACAAATGGTCGACCGGTCGTTAGAGAAATGTCCTTTGAGATTGCGATAATATCATCGACGAGCTGACGGGTCGTGTTAGCAAAGCGTGTAGACTACACAAGGAATCATTGATACCATATTCGCGTAATAAATACCATCGCGAAACATGATATCCCAGTCCTTTTCCTCTTCTGGGTCAATGCCCTGTCTTCTGCGTAGTTCAACGACGGTGCGTGCCAAATCATATCGCTCGCGTTCTCCCTTGACGAACAAGGCATCGGATGAAATCAATTCTCGAATCCATGCGGATGTTAGTCCACCCGTGCCCCATATCAGGGGTATACGATGGGGGGTTGGCGATTCATCTATGGATGACCGAGATGGCAAAGTTTCAGCACGACGGCGGGGGATCGGAGGGTGGGTTTGGAGTGGAATTGGGGAGAATGGCAAGTCTCTCACGCGGCCGGCCTTCTCCTCGAATTGGAGCATGTCAGGACCCCATCGTGCTAGCCAACAAGCGGCGGCCTCTCCGATCTTGTCAGACACGGCGCCGTAACTGAAAGAGGGTGAGAATCTGGAACGTTCTGGGAGTTCTGATTCTGAGTCAGATTCGGCAGGGTTTTCCTTGTGTACGTCAAGATTATGTAGTTTATCAGCAATGAGATCGTGAGAGTCCGATGGGGAGGGAGAGGACAACGATTCGAGGATCTCAGCCACATGTTCCAGGCCGACCGCCGCATCAGGGTCGTGTTCGGCAGGAGATTCGAGTGGATTGCCGGTTGCGAATCGGAGGTAATGGACGACAGTATAGGGACCTACTGTGGTGAGGATGTATGTGAGTGCTTGTGAGGCGAGGGATGGTATGGAGAGGTAAACGGAGGTGGCGAGGAGAGAAACGAGGAAAGAGGGCGTTGCAGGATGGTGGTTTTGCGGGAGGTCCGACGGAGGGGCAGGACCGGGAAAGGAGGGAGTGAGGGGATGGATCGTAGATGGAATGAGTGACGGGGAGACGTGGAGGAGGGGGCCACCACCGTAGAGACGTGCGATGCATATCCTAGGGAGAGATTGAGTGGTGATCAAGGTGAATCGTAAATATACGTACTCGAATGCTGCCGATGGAGGTGAGTGAGAGGACACGAGATGGGGTTAAGTGACGTACCTGGACGGGTTATGTTGTGGTCATCAAAGACGATGTTAACCTGCTGAATACCAGAAGAGTTGGTGGACTCGAGAAAGCCGGCTGTGAAGAGGGAAGCGAAGAAACCCTGTAGAGAAAGGTGAGCGGAGAGAGACGAGCGCGCGAGAACGTACGGCTTGTATGAGGACGAGTCTGTGTAGCTTGTATCGGGCGATCCAAGTGCCAGAGACGTTGAGGACGACGTCTGGTGTGCGACCGTGCAAGAATGCGTCGTAAATGTGATGTTGGAGGTCTGTCGGGGACAGACTCGGTGGAGGTGACATGCAGAGACGTCAGAGACACGTACCAAACGCACTCTTAACCGGCCACCACGATGCAGTCCCGCTTCTCCACCCTCTCCTCCTCGTCCCCGGACTCGTCTCCTCGATTCTCACTCTCATCCGTACCATCGATATCGTCTACACTTCCACCACCAAAACCAGCAAATCGCCCCAATATTTATGATCGTAACCTCAACAAGACGCGCACAGCAGAGATATCGGCATCTGCGTTCGCATTCCTCTTCTCAGAGATGGTTCAATACACACAGAAGCGCGTCAGCGGCATAAACGACCTCGAACGCAGGTTCGCTCTCTCGCTCGATCATCTCACTTTCGTTCACCCCTCTGCAGGCTCAACACGCTCGGTTACCGTGTCGGCGTTCGTGTCCTCGAGCTCATGGTCTGGCGCTCAGAGTCTTCCTCAAAGATCCCCAAACGCGAAATACGCTTTCTCCCCGCTCTCATGTCCATCCACACTCAACTATGGCGCGCCGTATTTGGCAGACCCGCCGACGCGATCGAAAAGAGTGTGGAAAACCAAGACGAATGCACGTCTCTCGCCATCCGATCGTCCCGCTCTCTGACCCAACCGTACAGACATGATCATCGACAACGATCCCCTCATCGAACGTCATATATCTGTACCAAGGGATCTCTCCACCCTCAGTTGCTCGTCCTTCACTGCAGGTATCGTCGAGGCCGTCCTCGATGGCCTTGGTTTCGTAAGTGTCCTCGCATTCCAAACACAGGACTCTCATACTCCACAGCCCGCGAGAGTGACTGCTCACAACACGCCCACCCAACAATATCCATCACGCACTACGATACTCATCAAACTGGAGCAGTCTGTATTAGAGCGAGAACAAGTACTCAAGTGACCGTTATTGTACACGCCTGTTATCATAGAATCTAATCTCAACCTTGGTGTCGACCACGATGGTCGCTATACGTAGCATCCACATCTCCCCTCCCCTCGTCAACACATCCTGTGTGTGGGCCTCGGACGAACCTCAACTAACTGCCCTGTTTGACTGCCCTTACACTGGCGCAGTCACCACTCGGACAGCCACGCTCGATGGTTTCGCCGAAGACGCCTCTCACACGGTAACATCTATATCGGATTTCCCCAACATACACGCTAACCCTTGACAAGGTCGCCTTCCTGAAAGACTCCCTCTCCTCCTTCAATTCCTATGGGTACTCCCCACATCCCCTCACCAGCTACGTCGGCCCCTCTGGCTGGGTCCGCACGATCCTTGCACGCACTTCCAACTCTTCCAAGCCCTTCATCATCAGCATCACCGCCTCCCACGCACCCGACCTGCGCCACATGCTCGACGCGATCCAAGATGTCCGTGCCGCCCACCCGGACTGGGCCTCACGCATCGCTGTCGAGCTCAACGCGAGCTGCCCCAACATCCCCACACATCCACCTCCCGCATACGATCCCATCAGACTCACTGCGCTGCTCGACGTTCTCGCCGAGTGCTTTTGGAAGGACACGCGTCTCGCGATCGGGATAAAGCTCCCGCCGTACGTCGTCGGCGCACAGATCGCCGACGTCGTGCAAGTCATTGGAACGTATTCACGGATGGACCCTGCGTCGGACACGTCGGTGAATCCGTTTGCGTTTTTGACCTGCACCAATACGCTCGGGAACAGCCTGGTGTTTGCAGACCAGATCGAGGATGAAACGAGGGAAGGAGTGCCGTCAGGCATCGGGGGACTTGCCGGAGAGGCGATACATGCATTGTCGCTTGGGAACGTGTACACATTCTCAAGGCTGTTGACGGAGTCGCAAGATCCGGCCCTACGCGACATCATCATCATCGGTGCGGGGGGCATCACGAGCTCCGAAGCAGTAGCACGCATGCATCGCGCAGGTGCAAAGGTCGTCGGGAGCGCGACGTTCTTGGGAAAATTCGGTGTGGCAGCATTCGAACAGCTCTCTCGAAAATCCAGCGTATAGACAGGGGGTACTATTAGTAAATGATACAAACACTGAAAGGATCTTTCAACAACAGCAGAGATACAGCAAGATTTAAATAATAGGTAGATTAGCTATATGTATATAGTCCCAGGTTTTCTTTTTCAAAAAAAAAAAAAAAAAAAAGCAGATTAACTGAAAGAATAAGTCAATGTGTTGGTTAGCTATCAGTTATAGTATGAGAAGCTGTCTGACTGATTCCACGGAAAGTAGTCTGAGACGGATTGGTCTGGTTCAGCGTGAGTAGGGAGAGAAACGGATACCAGCGGAGGCGCGTCGTCATTGCCTTCGTTGAGCTGGTAATCCTGAAAGCGCGGAGGGGCAAATAAAGACCCAAACTCGCGTTCCATGATGTAGAACGTCTGTGGCTCGACGGGGGGTGGGGTCACAACTCGTACGGAAGGCTAGACAAGCGTTAAAACGGGTCATATATCATCTAGTTTGGGTGGCTCACATGTGGCAAAGAGACGTCGGGGACTTGTTGAGATGCCGTCGAGGTAGCAGGGGGTAACAGGGGACTGCGAAATGGCGCAACGTCCGCAGGTTTGGCGTCTTTCGGATCCATCCAACATGCTTTAGGACTCGCCGAGACGTCCGAATCAGTGCTGATGGAACGTTCTGCAAAGCGGAGCTCGACGTCGATCCTCCTGATAGCGCTCTCGAGTTCCTGACCACACTTGCCCTCCATAACCAACTCGGCGAGCTTTTTACAGCGTTTCACGTCCGAGGCGCCGTTCCTGCGCACGTTGCGCTTGACAGGCTTGTTCGCCCGCCCGATGGGGCTGAACCGATAATTTGGATATCGCGCTGCATGCTGAATCTTTTCTGCCTCGGCCATGTCCCGCCAAACTTGCTTCTCTGCTTCAGAGAGACTGTTCCAGCAATGCGCGATGATACGGGTAATGTGGCGATTATCGTGCTCGATCTTGGCGCTGATCTTTTGCGCTGCGGCAAAAGCCGAGCGGAAGAGCATGAATGCGTTACGCGGACGGGGAATGTAATTCGGATTCTTGTTGCGCGGGGAAGTGCGCGAGGGAGGCACAGGCATAGATGCAAGGGAGGCAGGGGAGGGGAATGCTCGTGGAAGTGCGTCTGATCTATGAGGCGGTGAGGGTGTCTGGTCATCGGAGGAGTAAAAGTAGACCTGGTCAAAGACGGGCCATTCGTCTGGTGCGGGAACGAGGGGGCCGTCAAAGGAGGGGGTAAAATTAAAGGAGAGCATGAGAAGAGAGAGAGAGAGAGAGACGAGACGAGACGAGACGCGCTCACATTTTGTGACGTCGCTTTATATCGTCGAGATCCAGAGGCGACGACCCTCGACCTTGTCACATCGAGTATCGACACGCCTTTTACTATCCTCCCCATTTGGTATCATCTCCCTTTCTAAAATCACATCGACTGCCATTTTGGGTATGTGAAGAATAATGATCGGCATATTCCGATTCCACGTTGCCACTTAGATTGCTTCCGAAACAAAACTGACAGTCCTTCGATACTTACACCAAGTCTTTCGCCGCTTTAATCAACTCCAACATCCGCCCTAGCGCAATCAGCCCGAAGCTCTGTGGTCCATAATCCTGGGGGTACTCCCGCAGCATCTCCTCAGCAGCGTACCATGCACCCCACGCCCGCTTGAACGTCTCTGCAATGTGACGCGATTCTCGGTAAAAGTCCTCTTCGTCGTCGTCCGAGTAGTCATCGTCGTCCTCTTCTTCCACGTATCCAGTCGTGTCTACGCCCCGCATCTCTGCCCTTACAGCCCGCACCAACTCATATGTCTGTGCTCCACATTAGTATTCAGTCTCCCCGTCATGGCAAACACGTACCTGCAGATTCATCGCACTGACTTCCTCCCTTCTCCGATGGTGGTCAGACCAGTTGGCCATGATCGTCCCACTGACAAGCTCAGACTCCGATACGTGAATGTTCTTGTTCTTGGATACCGTGTGCGTTGTCGCAATTGCAAGTAACTTTTCGCAATAGGCCACTAGTAGATAATTCATCTCTTCTTTCAGCTCTGCAGACGGGGGAGCAATGCTCAGCCCAAGCCCATACAATCCAACCCCTTCCAAAGCGTATTCAACAAGGTCCCCCCCAGACGGCGTGTGCGACTCGTTCCATTCCTCTGGCAACCAGTCTTGAACTGGCACGCGACGATAAAGCTGCCCAAGCAGTTTCACACTCGGATAGTACTTGTCTGAGTGTATATCCGCCCCCTCTCGGGCAAGAAAGTCGGGTTTCTCCTTATATCGGTGCCTGGGCAGGTCCTGGAACCGGACCGGGGTGCCCGTTTTCGGGAAATCGACAGCTTGAGAGGCGAGCTCTGCCAGCTTCATGCATTGAGAGCAGGAGGGATCTTCACGGTCAGAGAAACGAAGATGCGAGATGGCGATGTGACCGACGAGGTCCGCCTCGATCTAGAGTGTGATGAGACCAAGAACATACCAAACTAATGGAAGTCGTCCACTCACGTAGTTGAAGATGAAGTCGACAACATCTGGAATCCCACACGGATGTCCGGTCTGTTTGATCGGGAGCGAGACATAGTCACCCGGGGTCACGTTTTGGCGGGGAATGAGATCCGGCTATGTGATCCTCAGCAAACAAAGCATGTGACCACAACGGAAAGACCGACATCAAGAATCAGATTAAAGTCATCTCCGTCCAGGTCTCCACCCCCGAGGCACGAAGATAGCGGTCGATCTCCCCTATGGTTCCACGTTAGCCGACTCACAGATACATTCCATGCCAGACATGTCTACCTCGTGGAGAACACCACAACGTTTGTTAAATGTGCCAACTCTTTCCTTCTCACCGCGGTCACCTTGCGCACATCTCCCGGATGAATCTGGGGACTCCGCGTGATGCCGACTGTGCCTGTGATTTCCTTGTATAGCTTCGTTTTCTCGTCGTCAACCGTCGCATAAATCTCCCCTTCCTCTAGGCAATCCCATTCGTCTGACACACCGAGTAGCGTGAATGAGCCTGGGACCGCAATATGAGCTCGATACTTGAGCTCGCGGAGGATGTGCGTCTCTGCGCAGTGCAGCGTCTTGATGATCAAGTCGTTGTACAAGGTATACTCCGGTTCAGTTTCGTTGTATATCTCCAAGTTTAAAATCGAGGACATGTTGCGTAACAGTGAGGGTAGACGGAACGACGTCCCCATACCGTGCTGTTGTAAAACCTTGGATGCGTCTACAAAGGAGCGCCGGACAGAACGGGCTTCGTTAATCGAACCATCTTGAAGTTCAAGGATACGGTTATGGCTTGATCCCAGGAATTCGAGCAGAACAATCAGTGGTCGGTTCAAAAACATCAATTTGGGTCGTAGAGACGTCGATTGGATATCGAACGTGCGGTTGTCTGGTGCCTCGAACTTGATTTGCGATGGCCGTAGACAGACTACTTTTCCCAACAGCCTGGGGTCTTGTACGACCATCCCTTTGGCGCCACCTAGACGGTATTGGAAGGCCGAGGGTACACTTCCCCGTGCGGGGCGTTTCTTCGTCCGCTGGTTTGCTCTCCAAATGAGATGTGCAAGCCCAACAGAGATGGGGCTGCATCCATCCGTCATGACTTTGTTCGCTGGGGATACGATGTCATTTATTCTCGTGATCTCGTCTGGCTCAAGGGTAATGGACGCTTCTGTCGCTGAGAATGCTTGGGACCAACGCGCGCCAAGTCTGGCAGGTTGGTGTATTAGACGAGAAAAGTCACCCTAATCCGAATTGGACATAACGTTAGCCAATCGAGGGGTGTCTCAGAGTACATGGATAACACTGACGAGGCTCTCCCTGATCCCCCTCGCATTCAATAACTTTCCTTCGTCATTGCGGAATGGGGTAACAAACCAAAGCGAGTGTTCCTTGAGCCCGCTCATGGAGTACCCTAACAGCTCATAGCGTCTTCCCGCAACCAAACAACCTTCCAGGAGAACAGGGCGGTACCGTTTTTGAAGTATATCCGTGATGGATGTCTCTAGGTCTCGCCTGAGTTTCGATCTGATCTCATCTTGGAAAGAGACACGCAAGAAACATTCGTGATGTCCGAACCGTCGTAAGACACTGTTGGACTGATCCACGACGGGTCCTTCGAGGATACGGCGGGTTGGGGTGAGGATCATATGATAGGTGTATGAGACAGCAGGGCCAGGGAGGCCAAGTAGCGCGAGTCGTCCCCTTGGCCGTAATTGCTCGGCAAGATAGATGTCTACTGCATGCATGAGACGGTCCTCTAGCGTCATCGGAGTTGCACGGCTTCGCCTCTGTCGCCGCCGCTTGCGTCCCAACTGTCTGTCCTCACCTTCTTCCAAGAGAGTGATAAAACGCCTAAACATTGGCGCTACTGCGTCACCGTGCGTCTTGCAGAGGCTATCCAACCGCTCCATCAATGACCACGCATCATAAGAGCTGATGATCCAGTTTGTAATCGCTTTCTCAACCTCGAATGCGAGCTCAAAGGGGAGATCGCGGAGAAATTCGAGGCTCGCAGGCGAAGCAAGACGAGCAGTGAGATTCTCGCGGACGTGTATGACACCCTGTTCCCTGGTGTAACGGAGGTGTAATCTGTGTCGTACCGCATGGAGAAAAGCGTCCTTGTCGCTTTCGTCGGTGAATATGCACGCCAGATTAAAACACCCTGGCGGCATTGCGACATCAGGTATAAGTCCCTGCGAGCGGCGGTTGTCAGTACGCTGATCAATGGTGAAGCATGTCTCGATGGCAAAGCATGGAAAAGTATTGGCTTGGATGAAAAGGGTAGGCTCCCCTGCGGCACTACTCTCGACAATGGCGTCGATTTCCTTTGGCGAGTAGGTGACGATCGTGCTCTGCTCGTGCATTAACATATCAAGCCCCTCGAACGGATCGAATTGCTGACTTTGCTTGCGATATGTAAAGCGCACGCGATGACGCTCGAGGTCACAAGCAATGTCAGCCATTCCTTTCGCAACTAATTCGGACGAAAATGTTCCGTCGGGAAGAAAGCGACCAAAGGCAAACCATTTGAGCCGAAAAGGTCTGCCCTCGTGAATACGCTTCTCCTTTTCCAACTTAAGTCCCTGTGGGTCTCTCCACGATGTGGAGTTGAGTATCTCCACTTTCTTCAAGTCCAGAGGTTTGTTGCTCAGGGAAAACATGACGGGGACACCTTTAACCGGTACGCCAATCGTGCCGTAGGCGGTGAGGAAGGTGCGTCCAGCGCTTGCGCTCGGGAGGGTTAGAATGCCCATTTGTCCGCGCCATCGTGGGTTATGCTTCCCGAAAAGATACAGATCGAAATTGAGTAGCTTGGGCTCAAGCGGAAACGGCGGTTTGTGGAGGATCTTTGCGAGTTCAATCTTGACGTCGTCCTCTGTTGCCGCGAAGGGTACGCCACGCATGAAAATGTCCATGACCCAAAGAGTACCTTGGAGCGCCGTTCAAGGTGTCCGTGGAGAACAAGATCTAGGAAGGCTCACCGTGTTTTTCGTAACAGGTCCTGCGGGATCGTGGGGGCCCGTCAGCTGGGTTTATAACGATCGGACATGATACGGTTTTGACAGGAGTGTACACGTTTGAACCTCATCGATAAGATCGAGTCCGAATCACAGCAACTCAAGTGGGTCAAGTGCGGTGATCTGCGCCTCGCCACATTTAGCTGCATGAAACAAACTTACACAAAGTACTCCGATATCAAAGACTTGCATTTAATCCACACGACGTCGCTTGTCCCTGTAACCGGCCCGCTCGTAATTCACCACTGACCGCTTATCCCGGTAGGGCGAGCGAGACCGCGAACGTGAGCGCGGCTTGCCGCTTCGCGAGTCACGATAATCTCGGTCCCTCTTTCGCCATCCCTCCCCGCGCTCGCTATCTAGGCGCCGCAATCTATCCCGACTGGGTGACCGATGATCCTGTCCATCCCGGCCACCTTTGTCCTCCCGATGGCGCCACGAGTCCCTTCCACCGGCTGCCGTCCTTTGAGCTTCGGACTCTAGGGGCCTTCGAACAGAAGGAACACCAGTATTTTGAGGACAGTCTTGAGAAGCCCTCTGAGTAAAGGGACGGGCATGACGTGTGTCTCTTACCCTTTTTAAGATGCGGTCCTCCACACAAAAAACAACCGCCACCTTCCGTGGAATGTCCACCTGACTTGACGGAACCTATCCCTCCAAAACCACCATTTCTCGCAGTAGTATCTTGATCCAACAGGTGTGTATATTTGGTTCTGCTGCGCTTCCCAAAGTTCTTGACCTGCATTACTTTCGGTAGAAACGAGACATCGATGGTGGATTCGGTAGCTTCGGTGTAGTCATGCTTTTTGAGGATCTCCTCATCCTGTGGATGGGACCGATTAATCTGCGACAGTCCTATTTAAAACATGCGGTTGCAACTGCTCACCTGATGAAAGGCCCCTTTATGCCAATACTTTTGGAGGAACTTCTGTTGACCCTTTGGCTTTTCCGTTCTAAGTTTGTTGGCGTGTTCTAAGTCTTCCTTCAGTCGCTGTTCCTCGGGTAGTGCACGCCTCCGCTCCACCTCCTCTCGCTCTTCCTCACGCCGGAGTTCTTCCTCTTTCTCCATTTTGATTCTCGCGAGCTCTCGCAAACGCCAAGCTTCGAACTCTGTATCAGGGTCGAGCCCATCGGTATCATCCACGTCCGGAACGAGATCTTCCTTCTCCTCTACACATCATATTAGTCGTAGAGTACCAATGTGAGCAAAAAAAAAAGACATACTTTCTAACAACTCTCTTTTGATACTCTCAGCGACCAAGTCATGGCTTTCCCTCTTGCGCTGTTCAGCGGCAAGCTCCTTTTGTCGCTGCACCTCCTCCGCTTCTTGAGTGATTGCATCTCTCTCCGCTATGGTGGCGCGCCCACGTCTGTATCACAGCATCGATGAGTAAGGGATGATAGCATGAACAGGAACGTACTTGGGAACAAATACGGGCCTGAATGTCAGTTTTGGCTTTTCTTCTTCCGACTCGGACTCTTCGCCCGACTATGTAACGCAGTTAGCCATAAATCATGGTGAGGTGCGCGAACGCTCACCTCTTCTTCCGACTCTTCCACCTGAGCCTCTGCTTCATCGAGTTCTTCCGACTCTTCTATACGACACGAGTAAGAGGAAAGGCCAGGCAATTACATTTTGGGTTATACCTTCCTCCATGAGTGTCCTTCCAGATTCCTCACGACCTGCTACGATGACCTTACCATCTTGCGAGATACTGACGTCTTTGAGTGAGACATTAAGTGCACGCGTAGACTTTGTCTGCGTCGACCATGTTGAAAAGGCCTCTTCATCTTCATCTTCATCCTGTTTTCCAAAGTCCTC
>JBBPJU010000107.1:0-41564 GCA_038088875.1 Austroboletus festivus | reverse complement strand
AATATTCGAATAAAAGAGGGTCATCAATGGAAGGCAGCTTTCATTACCCATCGTGGACTTTTTGAACCTGTCGTAATGCCCTTTGGCCCAAAGAATGCTCCTGCCACCTTCCAACGATTCATGAACAAGGAGTTTAGAGACCTCATTGCCACTGGAAGGATTGTTATCTATATGGACGACATCCTTATCTTTTCTCATAATCAACAAGATCATGATGAGACAACGCGTCAAGTCCTCCAACAAATGAGAGAATTAAATCTTTGATTACGACTACAAAAATGTCTCTTCAACATCTCCGAAGTCAACTATCTGGGTATGATTGTAAAACCTGGTTCTCTTGCCATGGACCCTGTTAAACTCGATGGAATTGCCTCTTGGCCAGCACCTGTCAAAACCAAAGATGTCCGCTCGTTTCTAGGCTTTGCAAATTTTTACCGCCGATTCATTCCCCATTATTCGGATATAGCCTGACCTCTTCTCGACCTCACAAAAAAGGACCAACAGTGGAATTGGTCTTCAGAGTGTAACAAAGCATTCACCAACCTAAAAGAACTCTTCCTCTCTCAACCGATACTCCAATTTCCTGATTCCGCAGCTCCTTTTGCCATTGCCACTGATGCCTCCAAATACGCCACTGGAGGTATCCTCCTTCAAACAGATTCCAATGGTGACTGGCATCCTTGCTCTTACCTCTCCCAAACATTTTCCCCCACAGAATGCAACTATAATATTTACGACCAGGAACTTCTTGCAGTCATCCATGCCCTCAATGAAACAACCTCTTTAGAGAGTTGTAGCTAATACCAACCAACCAGAGCCACTGTCGACTATGAGAGTCACAGGGATTAGAAGGAGGAGTTCTTGGCGAGTCTAGCAATAAACACCAGAGAAGCCTAGTACCTCGAGTACCAGTATCTTCAATGGGAACTCTGGTCACAACGACTTAGTGACCTCTTCTTTAAGGCCTTTAGAGAGGTGAAATCTCCAAGACCACTAAACTGGGGATCCAGTCTAGCGCTCCTGGGGCTTTATATACTATCCTACTGTATGTACATGTTTGGTTCTACCATAACAGGAACAACCAATAGGAATACTTGGAAATATTAAGGAATTCGTATATTCCTATGAATCTTAAGATATATCAATATAATAAGAGGAAATGAAAGTGGTGCCACTTGTGGCAGCCAATCGTAGGGGTTGATAATAGATATCAAATAACACCTGTGCACACCAGTGCAAGGCAATGCATATACCCTGTACCCATCTAGAGTCAAGGTGAGTCATAGATAAGACGGATCATATCCACCAATAGGGTTAGATCCTGAATATGAAATATAATAGAAATGAAAGCATAATGTTTACCAGCAGGTATAGATAAGAAGATCAGAAATAGAAGCCTGCGGTAATTAAATACTTGAGGTTACTGCATGTTCAACATGCGTCTTCAATGAGGTGAGAAGCAGTTAATGCTTCTGTGACATGGATGTGGCAGCATGCTGCACACATGAGGCATGGGTGAGGACAACGCATGTACAACATGTGTTGTGACTTGGCATAATTGGGATCGTTAGAGGGATCCCCCTTCTAAGGATAAATATGGTAAGTATTTCCCACGATAGCGGAAAAATACTAAGTCTTGAGTATTAAGGATTGACTAGCAATCCGTAGTGCTTAGGATAAGACTTGGAGTTAAATAGTAATGGAGATCTTGTGACCGTGCACATGATCATTGGCATAAGGCATGTAAGCATGTGACTAGCACATGACCGTGAGAATATCTTGATAAATAGTTGTGATGAAGGCTTGGAAAAGTGCAATCATAACACCAGGGGTGAGAGAAATGACCCATTGGATGATGGATTGTTGTTGCTGTCGCTGTTGCCACTGTCGAGATCGTATAAGTTCTCTAACTGTCATTCTGCAACTTTAAGCTCTAATCTGTCAAGTAGATTTAGCAGCTTCTTCCTTTCGGATGTGCGAGGCATGGTTGAGCAGGGTGGAAAGATGAGAGGAGATACAATCCTATCTTGTCGATCATCGGTGAAATGTATCACAATATATTTAGATTATCTATGTAGTCAACGATTTGTATGCCCAAGAATCATTCTTTTGCCTCAGAATGATTTCAGTGTATTGGGATCACCAGCCCGAGGCTCGGCATGGCTCGGCACAGCGGAGTTTAGAATTCAGCCAAGAAATATGGGTCATTTAATAGCATCATAATTGCACAAAAATAGTACCATAATAGCCTATTTTAGCTTACTTGAACATCCTTATTATTTCGGAGTTTATTCTGATCTATGTATGACAACCATGATAAGAGTGGAATATCAGCTTTATGATTAGCCTGTGGTGTTGAGCAACTCAAACCAGTGCTGAGAGGCTATACAACAGGATTATTCAGGCTTGATGCAAGTGCTGGCCCAGTGGCGGCAACAGTCCCTTGAGCATCTGAGGATCCTAAGGATGCCATATTGATGATAATATTAGGGATCTGATATGGTGGCTGTCCTGCATCAGATTGGATAGTAGGTTGTATTGTGTGTGTGCATGCTCTGGCTGTGTGAAGAAGCAGTGACAGTGGCTTTGTATCAAGAGTTGCATTTCCTTGGGCCTAATTTGTGTCTCAGTTACCTTGAAATGATTCAGACTCAAAGCAAAAAAATAGCATATGATTTGCATGGCCCAAAGCCCCAGATTACTATATGTCATTGTATAGCAGACTGTTATGCTTGTACTGGGAAGGTCCAAGCATAGCCCTTGTTATCCCTACACGGGGACGGAAAGCAGAGGGGAAGAGAAGGGCAAGGATAAGTTCCAGGGGTAGACGAGAAGAATGGTGATGGATGACAAAGGAGGACATCACCAGGGATCCGGGGAAGCGATGGATATCGCTATAGACGTAGAGGGCAGAGGATGCTGCCAAGTTCATGTAAAGGAATGGCCGGACAACAGGAGGTCAGGAATGAGAGGGCCATCAATAGTCAAGAGGAGGCGGTGATGTGACAAGGGGAAGAGTAACTGAGGAACATCACCAATGGTCAAGAGGTTCAGCGAAGGGGCAATCAGAGGCATCGCTGAGGAGCAGGAGTTTTCAGAGAAGCAACAGGCGAATGCCTGAGATAGACAGGCGATGGAGATGCAGGGTATAAGATAGATTCATAGAGGTAGGAGAGTTACAGGGGTGTCAAGGGATCATCGGTAGAAGGTGTTAGGGAATTACAGAGGGAAGTAGGGACTCCTCAAGAGAGGTCTAAGATGGGGAACTATGGTACAAGGAAGCCGCTATAAGTACTGAGCAAGAAAGGCAGCTGTGTAGTACAAGAAAGGCATCAGGGTAAAGGGGAAAAGTATAGGGTCAAGGGTACTGATGATGAGTCAAAATGACGAGTCATCAGGTTGTCCCAAAATACAATGGAAGACCAAAGAAGTGCTAACTTAGCCAGGAGAATGGAAAGTGATCTGAGATCAGAGGCTAAGTCAGGAGGAACAGATAATCCAAGATAATAATGGAATGGATGAGTCAGAAGGGTCAAGGGTTGAACCAAGATAAGAGATAAGAATGACTCATCCATGACTGATGTACACTGAGTAATCGGATTAAAGGGAAATGTCTATGACAGAGGGGATTTAAGTAAGTAAGGATGACAAAGGGTAGATGAGTCAAAGAAATGGAGCACATCCGCATGGAAGATGAAGGACTCATCTAGGAATCGATATATAAGTCAAAGATAAAGGAAATCAAGGGAAAAGAGTAGTCCATGTAGCACTCAGCTATATCCCAGGGATGAATCGTAACACAGACATTATTCTCAGTGTAGTAGAATATTGGATTATTGGATCCTTTTGAATGCATGTCACATTCCCAGTGGCTTTGCAGCTTCTGAATCAGTTCTTTATGCTCTGAAAGCCCCTGCTTCATTGGATTTCTGCCACATGATGGCCCTGGTGACATGCACTGGCTGGTTGATGGTTGGCCACCCAGGCCTGGTGCAAGTGTGGAACATGTGTTTGTACCCTAATAAACCATTAGACCTGATTATGAGATAGAAAAATCACAAACAGATTTCCTTTGCTTCCCATTGGACAGAGCAGCAGGACATGGCCCCTCAGCATTTGCATCCTCAAAACAAATAAGGGCATGCTTGTCAAGGACTTTCTGAAGAGTCTGTTTGCCTTTTGCATTTGTTGTAATACATGGTGGTGGAGCAATAATGTCATACATGTATGAAATAAAAAAGGAGAGTTCAGTTTCTAATGCAATTGAAATGTAGCCAGCTTTTGCTGAATCAGAATGCAGCTTATAGCAGGGGGGAACACTTTCTGCATATTGTCCTATTCTCTTGGCAATCTCATCACAAAGTTGCTCAAAAGAAATGTCTGATGTAATCTCAAATGTGACATTTGATCCATCAGGTAATGGTTTGTGAGCAAGACATGATATTAAAAGACTGCTTTGTAGAATGTTAGAAAAAATAATTGAAAATACAAAATTAGTACACATGGGGACCACTCAAAGGATCTGACCCTTCAAGCTCTTCAGAGCTTGATGGTGATTTGGCATGAGCTTTTCCTTTGGACCACAGATTTCATGCTTTCTTAGATTGGCCTTTTTGCTTGAAATACTTTGCAAGCCTATGCATGTTAGGATCATCAGCAATAGAAAATGTACTCCGTTTCTTTATAGTTGCAAGAAACTCATCATCTTTGTCCTCATCCTCATCCTCATTCTCATCCTTGTCATCACTACTGGCATTGGTATCTTGTTTGCTGCTTCCATCTTCATTATAATCATTAGCCATAGGGTTATCCTTATCTGCTTCTGGGCCCATTTCATCAGCATGATCATCTCCAGTGGACACCAAAACAGTGAAAAAGTCTCCTGGATTGCTAAGACACATATCCTCATCTCTGTGACTGTCTTGCAGTTCAACCTGTTTAGGTTCCTCCACAGTTTCAATATCTTCCACAATTGGCTGAAGTGACATCTGAGTGATGACTGTGGCATTCCTTTTGGCCAAAGTTTTTGATGGAGGTATACATTGTTGCTTGGGCTCAGGCTGACAGTTATCATGTAATATGGTGACACTCCGTTTCTGAGTTGTTGTGGCTGAATGGTGCTGATCAATCTGATTTGAAACATTGGGCTGAGCAATAGCTTGTCAGCCAGTGGCCATATCAGAAATGAAATTTCATGCCAAAATGTGATTCATACCATTCTTGTCAGCAGTGATTATGGGGGGAGTGCTTGAGGCATGGGTATGACATGTTTGACTTTCTTGTGGATGACATTCTGATGTATGGTTAGAATCAATGCACTTGTGGCAGGCCTGAGATCCTGGATCTATTACACATTTGATTTTCTTTTCTCAACAGTGTGAGCAGGCTCCAGATGGCACCTGACTAGAGACTGGAGTAGAGTCTGCACCTGAATAAAGTTCAGCCAAAATGTGTTTAGGTGAATTGTGCATGAGTGTGACCACACCTAAAGTCATGGCTGCCTCTGTATCACTTATAATATTACTGGCAGCCTTCTTGTGCTTTCATGGAGGCATGTTGATAGGGCAGTGTCTTGCAAGAGTGTCAGTGCAAGGAGAACAACTGCAAGCCTTACACGAGGCACTCACCTTGCTTATCAGAATGGCATCTTCTAATAATTTGGAAACAAACAAACTTGATACATATATTCAGCCAGAAGAACAAAACTACCATTCTACTACATATTATATATAGCCACATTCAGCAAACCAGCCATATGAATCCTCAGGAGTGATTATGTACAATGCATGGAGCAACATCATGAGAATCTCCTCATTGTCAAATGGGTCATTGCCATTTGTGTGTAATCACCATTCCTTTGAAGTTGAGACTTCATAGCAGAGAATGCAAATTCAATTGGATTTAGATCAGGTGAGTATGGGGGCAAAAATTCACAATGGACACCACTACAATGATTTTGCTGTTATCAAGTATGACTGCACTATAAAAAAACTGCATACCATTCCTCAATCATTTCTAGAATGTCTGGATGCTTGTGAAGATGACAGTTGTCTATCACAACAACAAAGTTAGGTACAGGATATGGCTGCATTTTGTCAAGCAGCCATCAGATAAAGCCCATGAATGTGTCAGTGCAAAATAAACCCTCAACAATATCACAATGTATGATGCCATCACAAAGAGAGAGAGTAGGAAGAACAGAATAACTAGAATTTTCATTAGTGATAGAAGACAAAAGTAAACAATCTTGCATACTGCCATCCACATACAAAAAATCCCTTGTGCTGAGCTTTGGTACCCTGAATGGACCATGCATGCCCATGATATGTTGTGCATCTATCAACAGAGCTTTCATCAACAAATATAAGCTGCTCTGCCTCATACTTTCCAATGTGTGCAATGTATTCCAGTCATTTGTGAGCAGACTGTTCAGCTGTGACATGTGTGATCTAAAAAGGTTTAGTAAGTGACAATATGAAATAAAAGAAAAATTGCCTTTTTCTGCACAGCAGAGTGTCCACCATACTGTTGCTTGTGAGGCTTGAATACCACATGGCTCCTCAAGCATCTCCTGGATTTCATCCAAATATAAATCAGGGGCTCTTTGTATAGTTTCCAGGATAAACTGAAAGGTTACAGATACAGTGAACCATCAGGCATGAGCACTAGGTAGCTATGGCAAAAAAGTAACACTGACCTCAATGTCAACATCATGAAAATGCCAATTGGACTTGTACTTAGTCTCAGCATCCATTTTCTCCATTTCACATGTGGCAGGGACAGTTCTGTAGGCTCAAAAGTGTGCTAGGATGTGTTTTACAGTGCATATAGATATATCTGTGCATACACTGATCTGCTCATGATCAAGCAGCCTGAGGCTCAATAGGCACACAACTGTCCATTCTATATTGGCAGAGACCTTTTTTCCACATTTCATGACTGTAAAAGCAGTTGACATAACAGATTCTAAAGGATATGAATAGTGGTATAACATACTGCAAATTCTGAGATCCTTTAAAATTCTGAATTCCAAAACTTTTGATTTGTGACTTTAGTCCACTCTAGCTGCTTTCTATTGGTCCATCCAAGTTGATTGGTGTTGTTATTATTGAATTCCAATGGCTGGATGATAAGGAATGAAGACAAGAAGAGGAGACACGTTTTTGTCCAAAAATTTCACATGGTGCCAACTTGCCTGAAAAGGGCAGTAATATATCTTAAGATTTACAAGTATATATGAATATCTTATATTCCTATTGGTTGTTCCTGTTATGATAGAACCAAACATATATATACAGCAGGATAGTATATAAAGGCCAGAAAGCAGTGCTGGTAACCCCAGTTCTTTTCTCTTGGAGTTTTCCCTTCTAGAGTTGCCATAAGACATCTAAGTTCCTCTACCCCTAAAGTGAAACACCTCAAAATCCTAATGCCTCAAGCACTAGTGATTCCAGATGCTAGTCTTGGTTACAATGACTTAGTAACCACTTGCTTGCTTTAGAGGAAAGGTCCTAAGAGAGGGGAATCTCCAAGACCACTAAACTGGGGATCCATTCTAGTGCTCCTGGGATTTTATATACTACTTTACTGTATGTACATGTTTGTATCACTACTAAATATGGAACCAATAGGATATGGTCCTGAATTATATATAAAAGGCAATGTACACAGCCAAGTGTGGCAGCCAATAAAATAAAAGAGAAATGGAATCATACCATAAAGGCTGTACTGCTGTAGTCAGCCTGAGTCATAAGAAGCATGGCACTGCCATGGAATGGAAGAGAAGCATGCAGAAATTAAATAAGCATGTTTCTAAAACATAGAAGAAACAGAGATTAAAGAAATAAGGGAAACATATGTTTTTATCCCCTTATGGATAAGAAGTCTGAAAGAGAAGAAGGGAAGGGTATGAGGTGGTTGTGTTTACCTGAATAATATAAAGGGAAACTAGTTCCCATGAGTGTGAAAGGTTTTTAAGTCCAAAAGATAAGATAAGATTAATATGAAAATAATCAGAAAAATAGTGGGAAAAATGAGGATTGTAACATAAAGTGGGGCCAACCTTCTAATCCCTGCACTCTGGTAGTGGTAGAGGCTCTGGTGGTTAGGCTAATGATACAACTCTTTTAGGTTGTTTCAGAGTACATGGGTTTTGCTAAAGGCAACACATACCTCTACCCTATAGTATGTTACACTTGAACTGGGTAGGTCAAAGTGTAGCCCTTAGGGTCGAGGGTTTGATATAGAGTATCATCTAGTGAATACTCAAAGAGTTCAAAGAGGTGAAGCATCCACTCAGAGTAGGACAAAGACTATGGTCAGGGAGACTGAGTGGAAGAGAACACTCAGGAGTCTAATGAAGAGACAAGCACAAGAGATGTGATTGTAAGGGAGAACTAGACTAGAGTACATGGCAGCGAATAGACAGGCTTATATAGTGAGGAGGAATGAGAGGCAGTGTGGGAATACTGCCTTGAATGGGAATGAGGCTATCTGTAAATAAGTTATATAGAATGTGATGAAATATCAAGGAATAATCGATGAGTCAGAAGATAAGAGAATGACTCATAATGACAGATAACAACTGAGTAATCAGGCTGATTACTAAGTATGAATGAATAAGCATGAATAAGAGAGTATGACTCAGCCTGAAAGCAAATCGGACTTATCCCAATAGGATTATCCAAGTGGAAATGAAAGGCTAGAGTTGGTACACTGGTTATGTGTAAAAACAGAAATAAATTGTAACATAGTACTTCTACCCTTAACCCTCATGGGTTACCCCTTGTTATGGAATGTGAGATGAGGAGTCTATTGATGACAACTGTCATATCCTATACAACTCTGATCCTCCAGTTACAGCTGTCAAAGTTCCCTAAACTCACCCTTAGAACTCCTGTGCTCTAAGGATATCTCTGGAGCATATAAGGAGTACTCTGATTAGTTTGGTGTGTACTTATGACTTGACTTTTGGACTTACCTCTGGGCTTACTTCAGAGTTACCTTGTTTCTTTTTAAGTACATATGATTCACCTGGTGGAGTTTAGTGAACCTATTTCAGTCATATCTCCACCCCCTTTTTAAGACATTTTATGTTTCAGCATTACCCTTTCCTCAGTTGCTTTCTTCTCCTGTGAACTGCATCTGAGGACTTGTGTCCACTCTGCTAGCCCCCACTCTAGCATCTCTGACAGGTTATGAGCCCTAGTTGCTTCCTCTGACAATCTCTGTTGCACCAGCAAATTTTCTCACTATCCCAAGTGCACCCAAGCATACCTAAGCGATATCTCCACATCTCTGCTTCCATTCAAATTGGCTCTGATGTCCTCCAACATCTCAGTTCCCACCTCCTGCCCAGTTTTAACTGGCCTGGCAAATTTTGCTATATGGAAAATATATATTCAAGTAAAACTCCAATGCAAGAAGGTTTTAGATGTCATCACTGGTTCTGACTAAACCCCACCCACCATAATTTCCACCTCCAGCTCTGTTTCCAGCAGTCCCATTACTACACCATCCTCCTCCACTTCCTCTGCTCCCTCTGCTTCCATCACTGAAGACTTCCAGAAGTGGCATGAGTGAAATGAGAAGGCATTTGGAATAATTTAGGATCACATCTCTGATATCCTATTGTTAAAAACTGAGAAACATGCAACTGCAAAACAACTGTTTGAGGCACTTCTAAAACTCCACCAAGATAGCAGCCTTGCATCTGCATTTTTCCAGTTTCAACAACTCTTCTCTGCCTCCTGGGATGGCAAATCCACTGCTTCTGACCATATCACCACTCTCTGAACACTTGAGTCATGACTCACCAGAATGAGCTATAGCATGGACCCAAAGATAACTGCTTTTGTGCTACTCAACTCACTTATGGACATTCCAGAGTGGAATGCATTCATATTCTCTGTCATTAATACAACAGAGGAGTCAAAGTTCACTTTCAACATGATCAAAACATGAATTCTAGCTGAAGAAGCATGTCTCGGACTTTAGAGCAGGAATATGAAAAGTACCATACTCACTGGAAAAGTAAACTCTGAAAGGTTTTGTGAAAACCATGAAAAAGCAGGACATTTCACAGAGCAATGCTGGGATTATCAAAATTGGATTTAGAAACTAAAGAAGCAGCCCAGAGATCATCAGAAGGGAAAGAAAAAAGGAAAAAGAAAGGAAAAGGTTAGGGAAAAGGTTAACAAAGCAGAGTATCCCCCAGATCTAGATTCCAAGAGCTCTGAGAGAGCAAATATAACTAAAGATGTAGTCTCAAGTTCCCTAATGACATGCATTTAAGCCTACACTTCATCCAATCTTCACTTCCATGAATCCCAGACCATCATCATTGACTCAGGAGCCACCTCCCACATGTTTCTGGAAAGATCCTAGTTTCATACATTTACCCCACTCTGCCCTTTCTGCAAAATTCTTCTCAGAGACAACTCCTCTGTTTTTGCTACCAGCATTGGAATAGTCCTGCTCATCACAAAAATTAATGGAAAACCTTTCAAAATAACTTTGAGCAATATCCTCCTTATTCCTAACTTTCACCTATCTCTCATATCTGTACACAAGCTAGCAAACACTGGACTTTCCATACTTTTTAAAGAAAACTCTGATGCATGATCTGTAAGAAAGGACTACACTCTGATTATGTCCAGAAGATACTATGATGGACTATACAATGCCAATGCAATTCTGATGCTATTGTTGGAATGCAGATTGACCTCCATAGACATAAACATTTTACATCAGTGAATAGACCACATTGCCACAAATCACATTGAGAAAATGATATGCCATGGACAGCTGAATGGAATCACCTTGGTTACAGAAATGGCCTCATTTTGTGAGCTGTGTACATTGGGTAAAATGAAGAAATTACCTTTTGACATCCCCTCTGAACCTCACACCACTTGACCACTGAAGGTTGTCCATATGGACATCAGAGGTCCAATCACTCCACAATCCCAAGAAGGTTTCCACTACAGACTCCTCATCATGGATGACTACATGCACTTCCTATGGCTTTACCTCCTCAAGCAGAAAAGTGAGGTAATCAAAAAAATACAAGCAATGGAAAATGGACATCCAAACAGCCCTCTGAATAAAAATAGGATCAGGATATCCCTCTGCATCACATGTGGAATTCCTTCAAAGTGACAGAGGTGGTGAATACACTAGAAAGGCATTCCTAGAACAACTCTGACAGGACAGAACCATACCTGAATTATCAGTGCCTATATACACCTCAGAACAAAACAGACTAGCCAAATGCATAAACCAGACATTATTAACACTTGTGAATACCATGCTTCTTGACTTCAAACTATCAAAGACCTTCTGGGGTGATGCAATGGAAAACACTGCCTATATGACTGCATGAAGTCTGGCCTCCACCCTTCATGAAGACACTCTGTACCACTGTTTGTTTAAGCAAAATTCCAATCCAACACTTTTCTGGCCTTTTGGATGCCTTGTATATGCCCTCATCTCAAAAGAACAGTGTGGGGGAAAGTTCCAATCTCACAGTCGAAAATGCATTCTATTGAAATACACTTAGGGGCAACAAGCATACAAACTACTCAACTTAGAGCCCTGCACAATTATCTTGTCACACCATATTAAATTCCATAAATTAGGATGTATCTCTGATATGGAGTCTACCCTCTGGACAGACATGTCCAATAACACCTGGATCAGTCTCCTATCCAATAAACAATTTATCCCAGAACATGATGGCATGATCTCATGGGAAGAAGATGAAATAGAACAAACACCAGGGCCAGTGGGGGCACAGGAGTCAGTAGAAGCACTGGAACCAGTGGGAGTACCATAACCACGAAAGGGGTTACTTGATGACCTTTCCACCAAGTTAGAAAGACTCCACTTGGAACTAGAGCCCCTCCCCATATCTACCACTTCACATCCAAATCCCAAATCCTCCACCACCCAGCTGACCCCAACTTTATTCACATTGACTGCTGACCCATTCCACTCACATCCATCCTCTTGCCACCCAGCAATAGTCATTGCCAGAACTTGCCATAGCAGTCATGTCCAAAAACATGCAAATAAAAACAGAGACTACAAGCAAACTTTGGCAGAAGAGGCAAAACAGAAGCATACAGAAAGGAAATCAGATCCAGAAACCTCAGCATATGACTTGGAAGAAGATGTTGCTGACACTCTATATAACTTGGATGTGTCAGAGGTCTCTGAAACCCTGGATGGATAGAGCAACCCAGCAATACCTGAAGCATTTTGCTCTATTGAGGACTAAATCTTTGCAGGAGCAGCAAACAGCTCTGTGAATAACTCACTTCTGACCAGCATTCCAGACACTTATACATGTCTAGACATGGAGTTTTGGAAAATGGCCATTGAGGAGGAGCTCATGAGTCTGGCAACCAATAATGTCTATGAAATGGTCCCTATCCCTTCTGGTATGACTCTGATTACATCAGAACCAGTATTCCATATCAAACATGATCAAAATGGAAATGTCGAATGATACAAAGTATGGATCATCACCTGGGGTTTTATGCAAAAGGAGGGAATCAATTATCAGGAAGTATTTGCTCCAGTTGCAAATCTAGACTCAGTCTGAACCATCATTTCCATTGCTGCTAAATATAATCTGGAACTGGATCAAATGGATGTTTCAACCACATATTTTAATGGCAAACTAGACAAGAAACTATACCTTCCACCTGACAGATTCCTCCCCAGCCAGGGCAGCATCCTCAACTACTTTGCATCAGAGGAAAACCAACAACGCAATGATCCCACCACCAGGAACTGGGAGGATGAAAAATCCAAATCCACCCCCCTAGAAAGCAACTGTGATACGATCTACAGGTATAGATCCAAGACACAAAGACCTGTCTGGTGTTCAGCTGTCACTTGGCAGTAGACAGGAGACTGATAGAAGTCTAGGAGGATTTTGGTAAATCTTGCTGCAGCCCTCACTTAGGGATAGCAGTTAAACCAAATACCATGTAGATTAAATGTAGATCTAGTTAGGGAAACTACTGTATAAGGCAGTCATATTTATAGGGGAAAGGGGAACTATCATAACCATAATAGGCAGTCATGGATAAGGGGGGGGACTGTCCATGGACAAAGGGTTACTACAGATAAGCATGGATGGGGGAATGGGAGATTGCATCAGTGTAAGGATGCAATTGAATGGAAATGAGTCTGATAGATAAGAAATAAATTTCGTACAGCTATAGGGCATGGATATGTCACATCCATGCGGAATCTGTGGGCCACTCTGGTGCAGGTGCAGTATCCTCCAAGTGAAGTGGTGGTGCTTGGACATTCCACCATCCTGGGACAAAATCACCTAGGGGTTCCTCTCCCCAGGTAGCTCCCTCCAGCTCTTCTCCCCAGAACTGATGCCTCTCTTCTTAGTTTCCTCTATATGCTGCTGTCGCGATGTTGGCATTAAGCCAGGGTCTATCCCCTTCTGAAGGAAAAGGGGTGGGCCTCCTCAGATACTCCACATGATGCATAACATTACCCCATCGATAAGGTTGATGAACCTCATCAATTTCATTCCAATCCATCATCCACCTGATCAGGTCAATCCTCTGCATGGTTGGGGCAGAGATGCTGGGGGTGTTCTGGGGCATCCTCCTTGCAGTAAGGACAGGTGTAGTAGGGGTAGGAGGGTTGGAGATGGTGGAGACTTCCACATTAATAGCATTGGTAAGTTCATTGGTGGATTGGGGAGACTGGGGACTCATGGTGATGGGTGGAGATTCTGGTGGAGAGAGGTTGCTTAGGTCACTGAGGGTGTCAAAGTGGTCATTGATGGGGGGATGGAGTAGTTGGGGGGATAAGCTGTCTGGGTGGAGCTTTGTTGACTTCCCCTTTGGATCTCTCCATAGTTTCAGGGACCTTAACTTCTGTAAGAGGTTCAGTGATAGAAATTGGGATGGGAAGAAGATTCTCTTGTTCCTCACTATCTTGTGATTCTCCAGTAAGCCATCTAATTGCCTCAGTCTCAAACAGGAAACTGCTCACATCAAGAAAGGCAAATTATCTGGCAAGTTTGATGTTAATAAATCCTCACTGTCCCATAGTTTGGGGAAGTTTGAGGTAGACAGGATAAAGCTTTCTAAAGAAGGTGGAGGCAGGGAGTCTCTTGATAAAGTATCCCAATCCACAGAAGTGGAGCATGTCAAGGGTCTGGCTGCCTGCCATGTGGAGATTTTCTGTGATTGCCTCAGTAATGTTCTCCACACTGTTCTCTTTAATAACGAGTCTTGTGGAGACATAGCTGTGATAAGTGTCAATGAGGAGAATGATGGAGGATAGTTTTCTGAGTTCTAGACTCGCTTCTAATAAGGCCAATCCCTGGGGGTTGTCCAAAATAGTTGCATAGGCAATTCTTCTATAAGAGGGAGGAAGGATCTGAAGATTGAATATGTCTTTGACTAGAGTGAGAATGAGGGACATAAATAAGGATGAAAATGGTGGAGTGAGAGGTGAGATTGATATTGTCGGAGTAGAGATTAAAGGAGAGTTGGATAATAAAGCAGAGGGTGATAAGGATCAGTAGAGGGGGGTTCCTATATGGTAAAAAGAAAGGAAGGGAGTGGTTGATGATGATTAGTGGAATGATGGGCTTAATAGTGATAGGGGCAGTCATTGATAGTGCAGTAGCAGCTGTGAGTTTCTATGTGTTCTCTAGTGTAGTGTTGTTTCCTTTTTGTCTCGAAAACAGAGATGTGAGAGAATTGTGGGGTGTAGCAATCTGGTTTTTCTTTCTTGAGTGAGAATTTATAGAAATCACAGCGAGCAGTGGGTTGTTTTGTCATAGTTTATGTCATTTTTATAGGTTTTGAGGGTCTCATCAGTGTGGGTGAAGTTGCTCTCTGATTCCCAAGTATTTTCAGTGGTGCTATATCCCTTCCATTTAACCAGGTAGGACCTGTGTTGAGGGTGTCTTCTATGATTCAAAATGGATTTGATCTTGTACTCTTCTTCATTACCTATGATCTCAGGTGGGGGAGGCATTCTAGTAATCCTGTATTGGTCATTTTGGACAAATGGGGAAAGAAGTGATGTGTGAAATATATTATGGATTTTCCATGTCAGAGGTAGATCCAATTGGTATGTCACTGGTGAGAGCACTTTCATAATGGGAAAGAGTCCTTCTCTTTTTGGGCTGAGCTTCTTGGATGGATAGGGGGTTTTAAGATTTTTGTTAGATAGCCATACTTTGTCCCCTTTCTTCCATGGTTTGAATGTAGGGTAAGTGGCAGAGAATTGTTGGGCGTGGGTGATTGCTGCCAATGCTTCATCTCTTGCTCCATTTAGTAGATTCAGATGTCCTTCAATGGTGAGGTTCAGGGTTTTGCTGAGTGGTGGATAAGCTCCAGGTTTATATCCCATTATGAGGTGAAACTGAGTTTGTTTGGTTGCAGAGTGTATCAAGGAATTGTGATTAAATTCTGCCATTGGGAGTAGTTCGCTCCATTGATCTTGTTGTCCTTGGCATTCTAATTCCTGATTTACTTGTTCCATTTCTCTGTTGGTTTATGGGTGATATGCTGTTGAGAGAGCTACATCGTAATCTAGCAGTCTAGCTAGCTCTTTGGTGAAGGCAGATGCAAATTGGGGGCCTTGGTCAGAGATGACTTTGGAATGTAGTTGGAAATATTTTTGAAGAATAGTGCTGCTACCCCTGCTGCATCAACCATTTTGATAGTGGGAATGAAAATTGCCCCCCTGCTAAGGCTGTGGTCCACCACAACCAAAATAGAGTCCGCTCCACCCGATCGGGGCAGATTGGTGATCATGTCCATTGATATGGTGTGAAAAGGGTGCAGGTTGGTGGCTGAAATTGGGATGGGGGGTGGTTGTGATGGATTATTTATGTTTTTATTTTGTTGGCATATGGGGCAGCCAGTGATGTATTTTCTAACAAAGGTGGAGAGTTCAGGCCACCAGTAGTCTCTTGATAGTAGTTGGATGGTACAATGTTGCCCCCCATATCCTCCTGCAGTGGAAGAGTGGATGGAGTGCACTAGGTCCTTTCGTGATTTAGGGGGAATGTAGAGGTGATGTCTGAAGTAGAGTTGTCTATCACTGTATGTCCAATCTGCAGAGTTGGTCTTATCAGGAATATGGTTTTCATGGTATATGCACTGAAGTGCATTTAGGACAAGTGGATCCTTTTCTGAGGATGCCTTAATCTTATCTTTCAGGGCCAAATCTATTTGTTTGGTAAATAGTTCCTCTGGGAGTAGAAGAAGTTCTGAGTTGTCGTTGGCTAGATCTGGATGGGGTAATCGAGATAGGGCATTGGTGGATTCCATTTGGGTTCCCAGGAGATGGTGGAAGACAAGGTCATACTCTTGAAGGAAGAGTTGCCATCTAGTGTGTTGTCTAGATAGCCTCTGGGCCTCCTTGAAATAGAGGAGATTCTTATGGTTGGTCAGGAGGGTTACTGGATGTTGGGTTCCAGTTAGGTAGTGTCTCCAGTCATCTAAGGTATGGATGACTCCTAGTAGTTCTTTGTCATAGATGTCATAATTTCGTTCTGCTGGAGATAGGGTGCTGGATTGGTATGCACATGGGTGGAGATCTCCATTGGCATCTTTTTGCATCAGTACTTCCCCAGTTCCTACTAGGGATGCATCTGTCATGACAAAGAAGGCTTTGAATGGATCTGAGATGGACAGGACTGATCTTTTGAGGAACTGTTGTTGTAAATCGTGGAAGACATCTTTCTGAGATTTTCCCCACTCCCACCTGGTGTGACATGATCTACAGGTATAGATCAAGACACTCCAGATCCCTGGCATTCAGCTGTCACTTAACAGTAGACAGGAGACTGGTAGAAGTCCGGAATAGTATAGAAGTCTTTGACTGCGGCCCTTACTCAGGGATAGCAGGAGAACCAAATACCATATAGATTAAATGTAGATCTAGTTAAGGAAGCTACTGTACATGGCAGTCGTATTTATAGGGATGGGGAATACTACTATGACCATAAGGAGAGGTCATTGGTAAAGGGGGGACTATCCATAGGGCAAAGGGGAAAGGCATAAGTGGAGGAAGTGAAGATCGCATCAGTGTAAGGATGCGATTGGAATAGAAAGATAAGTCCAATGATAAGAGATAAAGTTCATATGATTTAATCTAAGGCATGGATGCGTCACATCCATATGGGATCTGTGGGCCACTCTGGCATGGGTGTGGTCGCCTCTAGGTGAAGTGGTGGTGATTCAACATTCCACCATCCCGGGACAAAGTCTCCTAGGGGTTTCTCTCCCCAAGAAGCTCCTTTGACTTCTCCTCCCCAGAATAGGGGTCGTCTGTCTTCATTCCCTCCATATGTGGCTGTGGCGATGTTTCTATTCAGCCAAGGCCTATCCCCTTCGTGAGGAAAAGGGGTCACCCTCTGTGGGTAGTCCGCATGGTGCATGACACCTGGTTTCCTTCTTAGTAAGTTCAATGAGGGGTCAGGCTTTTGTGGAGAATCCCTCAATGAATTTTCAATAGAAATTACAAAACCCTAGGAAGGACCATACTCCTTTTACCGATGTTGGAGGGTTCCATTCTTTGATGGCTCTTAGTTTTGCTGGATCCATTTCTGTACTTCCTTCAGAGATGATCATTCCCAGGTACTCGGTAGTCTTGGTGTCAAATGAACACTTTTCTAATTTGAGGTATAATTTGTGTTCCATTATTCTCTTCAGAACCTTTTGTGTTCTCTCATCATGGACCTGTTGATTTGGGAAATGGATGAGGAGGTCATCCATGTATATAATTAGCCACCCCTCTACTAGGTAGTCTGCAAAGATATCATTCATTAGGGCTTGGAAGGTGGCAGGAGAGTTGCAAAGTCTGAAGAACATTACTGTTGGCTCAAATAGTCCTAGTGGCATGATGAAGGCTGCCTTCCAGCAGTCTTCAGGTACAATTTGGACATTGTTGTACCCCCATCATACATCCATTTTTGTGAAGATCTTTAATTCTTGAAGTTTATTGATTAGATCTCTGATTAGCGGTAGAGGGTAGGCATTCTTGACAGTATGTTCATTTAGATATCAGTAGTCTTGGCAGGGCCAGAGTTTTCTGTCCTTTTTATCTATGAAGAAGAATGGAGAGGCTTGGGGGGACTTGGATGGCTGGATCTTTCCACTTTTGAGATGTTCATCAACAAATTTCCTACATGCCTCCATCTGTTCTGGGTTTAAGCGGTAGTTTTTTGCTCATTGGGGTGTGAAGGAAGAAAGGAGGTCTATATGGTGATCATAGGTTCTCTTTGGCAGAAGAGTGGTTGTTGCTTCTTCAGAGAATCCCTGATGGAATTATCAGAATTTAGTAGGGAGGATTATTTCTGATTTTTCCTTCTTTCTGGCAATGTCAGTGGAGATTGTTAACTTGTTGATTTCTTCCGACTCAGTGCAACACCAGATAAGGACTTCCTTGTTTGGTTCTTCTGCTAAATTGGTGGTGAGGTATTTGATTAGATACCGTTGTTTCTCAGGGTTTGGGCTTTTCTCCCCTCCTTTGAGCTCCCTTTGTATCCAATCAATTATTGGGTTATATTTTGTCAGCCAGCTCATTTCTAGTATCATGTTGGTTTTTCCACTTTTGATGATGAGGTAATCCCTTGTTTCTCTTCGTCCTCCAATGGAAGTGGTGACAGTGGCTTTATGAGTTATATCTCCCCCTTTGTTTGTAGTTCCATCTGTATTTATGGCTACCTGTCTTATTTTTAGTTTAGTGAGAGGGAGTCATAGTTTTCAGGCAACTGATTCATTGATGAAGCAGTTGGTAGATCTGCTGTTGACTAGGGCTTGAATTTCAGTGGTTCCTGGAAGTATTTGAACAGGGATTGTAATTGACTTTCTTTCCATAGATTGTACATTCCAGGTCGTAGGAGAGGGACACATTGATCAAGCTCTACTTATTAAAAACCCTTCATCCTTTCCACTCATGCCCTTAATTCTTCTGTGCTTATTTTAGTGACGGTTTCCTCTTCTTCTCCTTGGTAGATCAGTTCTTCATATACTTCCTTGAGAACCTTTATTACTTCTTCTTCTTTGATGTCCTTTTCTTCAAGAACTTTAATGTAATTGGTGATTGCCAATGATGCAGGGGTGGTGTTGGAGATCTCTTTGGTTTGTTCCCTCTTTTGGAACTTATTGGTGTGGGAAGGTGTTCCTAGTCATGGATGATTCTTAGTAGAGCACCCTACTTTATGGCATATGAAGCAGTGATTTTCCTTTATGTGCTTGGCATGGTTGAATGGAGATAGTCTGATGACATCTACATCCATAGTGTTTGGATCCCATGCTTCCGCTTTGAATTGATTTCCTTTCAGGTCTCGAACTCTCTCAATTTATCTTATCTGCTTGTGAGTGGCCTCAATCCACTCTCTGAGGGTTTCCAGCTCTTTATTTCCAATTACTTTTTCTGCTAATACCAGGTTTAGTCTCCTGATGAACCATTCCATTAGGGCGGTGTCATCCATCATCTTTATCTTTCCTACATATAGCTGGAAGTCCTGTATGTACCCCTGGGGTTCTTTCATGGTGGGAAAGGATTCTTTGTCCTTTTGTTTGAGAGCAGCTAACTTCCTTTTGGACAAGAACACTTCAAGAAATTTCTCCTTGAACATTTTCCAGCTCTGGGTGTCCAAAATAACTCCATTTTCATGCTGATTGTAATATGCTTCTGAAAATGTCTTGCCTCTTTCTTTGCTCATCTTATTCAGGGCAGTGTTGATTTTGTCCTGATTGTAGGTGTAGATATCGTCATTCATGGAGAAGTAGTTGCTCATGGTCATGATCTGCCATATAGCATCTTCTCCTTCCCTGGAGAAATCTGTTGATAATCCAGCTCACTTTTCACTCATCTTTGCTCTGTGCCTGACTGGTGGGTTGATGTCCAAAGTGAAGTCTTTTTCTACTGGTTGTAACATAGCTGTATTAGGTGGAATAGGAGTTGGATTCCTGTCAGCTGTAACAGTTTCTGTGTTAAGCTCTGGAGGTGCAGGTATGCTCTGAGAAGGGTGATGATAGGTTCTGGTTGAGTGGGGTCAGGGGTTTAGATGATGGCTAGGAGTAGTAGAGCTTCCTCCAATTCAAAATCCTCAAAATGAATTGGGGATAGGGGCATATCAGTAGGAGTTGTCAACATGGTGACTTTCTTCTCCCTCGGAGGAGAGATCAGTGGCAGAGTAAATTGTGACAGATCTTCCCTAGTGGGGATTGGGGCCCACTAGACTCTTCTTGATAGAACAAGGAGTGAACAAGGTTCAACTAGATCTTTTGTGATGTGATCTACAAGTATAGATTTAAGACACAAAGACCTGTCTGGTGTTCAGCTATTACTTGGCAGTAGACAGGAGACTGATAGAAGTCTGGAAGGGTTTTGGTAAGTCTTGCTGCGGCCCTCACTTAGGGATAGCAGTTGAACCAAATACCATGTAGATTAAACATAGATCTAGTTAGGGAAACTACTGTACAAGGCAGTCATATTTATAGGGGAAAGGGGAACTACCATAACTATAATAGGTGGTCATGGGTAAGGGGGGGACTGTCCATGGGCAAAGGATTACTACAGATAAGCATGGATGGGGGAATGGGAGATTGCATCAGTGTAAGGATGCAATTGAATGGAAATGAGTCTGATAGATAAGAAATAAAGTTTATACAGCTATAGGGCATGGATGCGTCACATTCATGTGGAATCTGTGGGCCACTCCAGCACAGGTGTGGTATCCTTCAAGTGAAGTGGTGGTGCTTGAATGTTCCACCATCCTGGGACGAAATCACCTAGGGGTTCCTCTTCCCAGGTAGCTCCCTCCGGCTCTTTTCCCCAAAACTAATGCCTCTCTTCTTGGTTTCCTCTGTATGCTGCTGTTGCAATGTTGGCATTAAGCCAAGGTCTATCCCCTTCTGAAGGAAAAGGGGTGGGCCTTCTCAGGTACTCCACATGATGCATAACAATATGTTGAGGGAGTCATCTCAAGCAAGGTTACTCATGAAGTCTGCTTCAAGATCCATGGGCACATCTGTAGAAAAAAAAAAAGACAGCATGTCCAGTACCTCTGGGTATGGAGTAGGTGGCCTTTTTCATCATTCCATAACACAGATGCATCTAATTTGTATCAGATTATCATAAGTATGTTCTATTTCATTGTTGTATATGCTTTATTTATTTTAACCAATAACTGATGCTGTTTTTCAGTACTCCATCCTCAACACAAACTTGAATACTTCAAGCATGCCAGTTGGCAAGCCAAAAGGATTGAGACTGTATGCACCCTTATTATGGACATTTACAACAACTCATATGCAGCTCATCACACAATAGACATATTACAGCCATCCATTGCCACTGAGGGATCAGAGATCATGGCCATAGACAAGGTAGGCTGAATTTTGCCACCTAAGATTATTGACTTGTCAATATATTACAGTCTGAGATAGTTACTTGATCAGACAATGTATTTGATAATCTACCAGCACTTGCAAAGCCAAAGCTCAAGGTATTTAAGTGATACAGAACACAGGACGCAGAGTCCAAGGTTACGTCTGATGATCTGGTCTAGTTCCCGAGGGATGCAAGGTCTGAACTGTACACAGATAGAGATGACAGCTTCCTGAGCAGCGGAGAATTCATGGACGAAGATAAGGCACAGGGCTAGAACCTGTCGCACAAGGATTCTCTTGAGAAGTGGTAAACCGTCCACTGTTTCAAGATACAGCTGACTCCACATAGGATTGCATAGAATCTAACTAAGGAAATTGTATGTATACAAAGGCGCCTATTTATAGGGGAATGGGAATAGAGTGGGAATTCCTCCCTCCTCCAGAAGGAAATAAGTTCCATCCATTCGGAGTTCTGGAAAAGGGAACGAGGCATCCATTCGGAAGTAAAAAGGTTACACTCACTGCCCAGAATAGAATAGAAAGGGCAGTGCGTGGATTCCCTCCCACGACTGTGAGAGAGTCCCTCCTTGTCCAGAATTGGAGCTATCGAGATCTCATTGGAAATAAAGAAGGTAATACCTAAACCACAGATGCAGTGTGGAGCGGGTATGGGTGGTTAGGTAACTATGTCGTATCAGGGATCTGGGATCTCAATAAGGGGCTTGGGTCCTCAGAAAGAAATCAAGAAACAAAATGAAAAGAAGACATACTAAAGAAAAGGGAAAAAGTTCCTTCTCCATTTGAGGTACTTGGCAATCTCCAGTTGGTCCCACGTGTACCATGCTTCTTCCCCCAGGGGAACATTCTCTTGGTTATCTGGTAGAGGCGGGGATGCCGCTCAGATGTCCAGGGATTCTCCCCAAGCTAGTGGGCTGGTCAGGTCCTCATCTATGTCCATGACTGCGTCAGAGGGGAAAAGAGAAAAAGATGGGGTGTCTAGTGGCTCTGGGTGTGGAGTAGGCAACCTCCTCCATCATTCTGTAACATTACCTTCCTCCTCCAGGTATAAGGGATGATTCCACTTATCTACTAGCTCCTTGAGATGTCTCATCATATCTTCCCAGCAGGCAGTTGCTGTAGGCGTGATCAGGGGATACAACACGGCAGTGGGGGCAGGTATAGAATGGACATCTCCAGTAAAGGAGATGGTGGTCGCCGCATTCTGGGCATTGCTGTGTAGAGGGGGTGGTGAGGGAGGGGCACTCATAGGGGGGGTGGCCAGGGGTGCGACGAGAACAGACGGCATAGAGGTAGTGGGGGCAGTACCACCATGTTGAGTGACCGAAGTTGCATCAGTCACAATGGTAGTCAGTGCTGACATCGTCATCCTCAGGGATATTCCTGGAGAGGGGCGGTAGGCTGTGTCAGACGGCGGGTGGAGAGGACACCCTTCGAAGAACATCAGTTTGAGGTGGAGTAGTTGGGGCGACAATAGGGATGGGGGGATCTGTGGCATGGTTGTACATTCGTGGGGTGGTATCTCCTGTCCCCTCCAGTTCAAGCAGATTGGGGAGTACAGGGTCAGCCAGGAGGTGTTGGGGTGGGGAATTGGGTTCAGTAGGGATATAGGGATGAGCATCCCCTCCATCCTCACTTGTTCCCTGGTTGGAAAGTTGGAGGAGAAGTGCCAGCAGTGAATCAGCTTGCGCAACTCTTCTGCAAGCACTACAGAGATGGAGTATGAGACCTCTGTTTCTGATGACTCTCGCTTGAATGTGGGTGTCAAGCGGACCGATGAGTTTCCAGATGATAGCGAATGTGGCAATGAGGGGGAGTTGGTCCATGAGGTCATTGAACCCATGGTCGTGGAGGGACTGTCTGATAAGGACTCCCAGGTAGACAAGTTGTGAAGTGAGGGCTGGCTGACATTGGAGTGAGAAGGGGCTGACATATTGGTTTTCTGAGGGTGAAGAGGTAGGGCATGAGGAGCGGATGTTGGTGTACATTTCATAGGCGTTTATAAGGGAAGTGAGGGGAGTTACCAAAGGGGAGTGGCATCTCATAAGAATCCAATCCTGTATGTAAGGAGCGACGAGAAGATTGTGATAAAGATATCCTCGTTCCAAACGAGGTATAGAATGAAGATGAAAGGCATCCTGCACCTTAGTCAAATGGAGTGGGAGAAGGGGGTCTTCGTTGGTGCCGTTATAGGGGGTGACAAATATGTTAGTATTGATTCTTGGCATGCCAGTGGTAGGGACAGTAGTCATAATGACAGTAGAACCAATGTTCATTCAGGTGGTCATTGAGGAAGTGGACTCGTCATTCTTTGATAATTCTTTTCTTTCCTTTGTATACCACTTCTTTAGTTTCAGTGGGGACAAATTCCGTGTGCCAGCATTTGTACCATTTGTCTTGGAATGTGTTTTGAGTTGGGTACACCATTATTCTGAACTAGGTATCTGGTATGCCTTTTTATAGGCAGAAAGGATTTTGTCAGCATGGATAAAGTTACTTTCCGGTTTCCATGTGTTTTCCGAATGTGGGTAATTATGCCATTTTACGAGATATTGCAGGTTGGTAGAAGTTCCCCAATGGGATAAGATTTGTTTGATTTCATATTCTGGTTCTTCTTCTAACGCAACAGGGTGGTCTGTCATAATCGGTCCAAATTCCTCCATTTTGGAAAATGGAGAAAGAAGGGATGCATGGAATATATTGTGGATTTTCCATTTTTGGGGGAGATGAAGTTCAAAAGTTCGTTATTGATGGCACGCATTATGCAAAAGGGACCTTCTCTTTTTGGCAGGATTTTTCGTAATTCCCCTTTTGTTTTTAGGTTTTTGGTGGAGAGTCATATGAGGTCTTCTTTTTAGTAGGGGTGATATTTTTCGATTTTAGTTCTTCTGTTATAGTCTTTTTGGGCGAATTTTATGGCAGCAGAGGCTTCCTTCCAAGCTTCTCCCCATTGGTCCAGGGTGTATTGGACCGCAGGCATGAAGGACTTGGTCAGGTGTGGGAATCCTCAAGGGGAGAATCCTGTCATTAGTTTGAATGGGGAGGTTTGGGTGGTGGAATGGGTGGCGGAGTTATGAGCGAATTCAGCTATAGGGAGCATATGTCCCCATTTGTCCAGATTTTGGTGACAATAGATCTGTAGATAGGTTTCCAGTTCCTGGTTTACACGTTCCATTTCACCGTCAGTCTGAGGGTGGTAAGCTGTCGATAGTTTTGGGTCATATTCTAAGATGCGAGTGAGTTCTCTGGTGAACGCGCTGGTGAATTGGGGGCCTTGATCAGAGATTACAGAGTCATGGAGGCTGAAGCAGGGGAATACTCATTCCAGGAATAAGTTGGCTATGCTGGTGGCTGTGACCGTTTTCATAGTCAGGATGAAAATAGCCCCCTTTGAAAGTCCGTGGTCCACCACGACTAAAATAGTGTCCCACAGCGGGCTGGGAGGAAGGTCGGTAATGAGGTCCATGGAGAGATGTTGGAAGGGATGGGTGGTGGTGGTGGGAATGGAGATCAGGGGGGCACAGTTCAGGTGTGTGTCTACCTTGTGTTTCTGGAAGACAGGGCAGCCAGCAAGATATTTGCGGAGGAAACAAGTTATGCCTGGCCACCAATACGATTCCGCCATAAACTTGTAGAGGCGGAAAAACACAGGGTGACTGAGGGTGGGGGCATTGTGGATAGCATGTGTTATGCTTGAGCCGGGTAGGTCCAAGTGTAGCCCTTTAGGGTCAAGGGTTCAGTATGGAGTATCATCTAGTGAATACTCGAAGAGTTCAAAGAAGTGAAGCGTCCACTCTGAGTAGGACGAAGACTAGAGTCAGGGAGACTGAGTGGAAGAGAACACTCAGGAGTCTGATGGAGGGGACAAGCACAAGAGGTGTGATTGTAAGGGAGAACTAGACTAAGGTACATGGCAGCGACGAGGTTGGTTTATATAGTGGCTAGGAAATAGAGGCAGTGTGGGAATACTACCTTGAAGAGGAAAGAGGCTGTCCATAGATGAGTCATATAGAGTGCGATAGAACATCAAGGAATAATCGATGAGTCAGAAGATAAGAAGAATGACTCATGATGACAACGAATATCTGAGTAATTGGGCCGATTACTAGATAGGAATGAGTAAGTGTGAATAAAGTGATATGACTCAGCCTGGAGACGAATTGGACTTATCCCAAGTGGGATTATCCAAGAAGAAATGAAAGGCTAGAGTCGATACAGTGGTTATAATAAAAGAAGAAATGAAATCGTAACATTACCCCCTTTGTACACTCAAAGCTACTGCGAGAGGTAAACGGATGAGCCAGCGCTCAGCAGCTGGTTTAGTCTCATCCTAGATGTCACAGACATCTCCCGTCATGTTAGACTCGGCGACGGGATCATACATATCAATAAGAGACCCCTCTGACTGAGGACTAGGAGAGTGAGGACATGGAGGAGATCTTCTAGGGCGACCACGCCCCATACTTCGGCGAGGAAAAGGAATTCCTGGAGGAGGTGGAACAGGAAGGGCGAAATGGGTGGTAGCATGATGAGAGGTGGACGAAGCAGACAATGATGACAACTGGGAGGGTGTCCGTCGACGGAGTGGGCACTGATGCATGGTATGACCGGGTCGCCACTTAAGACAGTGCGAGCATTGGTAGAACGGACATTCAACGCGAATGTGTCCTAGTCGATGGCAAGAGAAGCAGGCTTCATGGTAGCATGGATGTCATGGAGATAGAGGAAGAGTGTTATCACCTCCAGACCACCAGGCTTCGACTCATTCCAAGAGAGCCTGTGCCTGAGGATCTAAAGGAGAAGATGAGGCTGAAGGGGTAGTGGCTGTCCAGTAGGCAGTGGAACATTCGCCTTTCTCCTTGGCCACCTCATTGATTCGTTCCAATAAATGAGTCATGTCTAACTGATGCATCGCGTCCTCTACCAGGGTTTGGATGTCCTTGCTGACTCATCGCAACTTAGATGAGTATAAAGCGAGGTGAGCATTGGACGTCATAACATGACTCATCGTTTCTAAAGTTCCACATCCAAGATGGGCCAGGAAAAGGTTATGGAGTGCCAAGTGGGGGTGGAGGACATCATTGATGGCTAGGGCGTGTCCTGGATGACGAAGGATCTCTGTGTAGACTTGTTCTCTTTTAGTGTTGTCAAGGAGGGTTTCAGTCAGAGGATCGGTGTGCATAGGAGGGTAAGGTACGCCGGGAGGGAGCGTACTGGTAGCTAAGGCGTCTGCAGTTGCAGCAATGGCTTCGAGGGTGACGAGAGGGGTAACCGGACGAGTGGGGGTCAAAGCAGGAGTGTCAATGAAGGAAGAAACAGAAGAGATAGAAGACATTTCGAAAGTAAAAGTTTCTGAAGGGTGGTAGTATCAATGGGAGCAGAAGCTAAGGAGATGAAGAGAGAGGATGACGGTTTTTATATTCTTTTAGGGCAGACTTCGCATTTTTCATATCCCGCTCAGGAACCCATGAATCTTCTTCAGTGGAATATCCTTTCTATCGGATTAGATAGAAGCGGTTGGACGGAGTCCCGCGATGATGTATTATCTTTTCTATTTCATATTCCTCTTCTCCTTCTATTAGCTCCAGGGGTGGTCTAGGGAAGTTCTTTCCGTAGACGGCATTCTCATGATATGGAGTGAGAAGAGAGGCATGGAAAATGGGGTGGATTTTCCAGGTACTGGGAAGACGTAGGTGATAGGAGATAGGAGATAGTACCTGGATAATGGTAAAAGGTCCTTCTCTTTTGGGTGCAAATTTTGGGTTATCTATATTCCTTTTTAGATTCCGAGCTTCTAGCCAAATCTTATCTCCTTTGGCGAATGGCGTAAAAGGCTTTTTTGAGCGTGCAGCCATGGTTTGCCTGGCTAGTTCGTGAGCTGCGATAGCTTCATCTCGGGCTGTAAGAAGCTTCTTGATCCTTTCTTCTACGGCGGGGATTGTGCTATTGGGTATAACAGAGGGGAGAGCTAGCGGTTCATAGCCCATTATTAGATAGAACGGGGATCTGCCAGTGACAGAGTGGGGATGGCGATTGTGAGTAAATTCAGCGGTAGAGATATGTTCAGTCCAATCTGAAGGGTGGTTACCACAAATAATACGAAGATAGGTTTCTATTTCTTGATTAACTCTTTCTGTCTCACTGTCTGTCTGTGGATGATAAGCAGTGGATAGGGCGAGGTCATACTTCAGTAGTCTTCCTAACTCTTTAGCAAAGGAGGATGCAAACTGTGGTCCTCTATCCGAGATGATCTTGTCGTATAAACCAAACTGTTTATAAACTTTGTGAAAGAAAAGAGTGGCTATTCCTTCCGCGGTGACAGTTTTCTTTGTTGGGCAGAGAATTACCCCCTTTGTAAGCCCATGGTCGACCACGACCAAGAGGGAATCAAAGCCTGCAAAAAGGGGAAGATCGGTGATGAGGTCACAAGAGATCTGCTGGAAAGGGCGGGTGCAGGAGGATTTAATAGGGAGGAGTGGAGGAGTAGTAGGATGAGTATTGGATTTATTGGCCTGGCAAGCAGCGCAGCCGGCAATGTAGTGATGAATGAAAGAGGCCAGGCC
This sequence comes from Austroboletus festivus, assembly GCA_038088875.1. Classification (NCBI taxonomy): domain Eukaryota; kingdom Fungi; phylum Basidiomycota; class Agaricomycetes; order Boletales; family Boletaceae; genus Austroboletus; species Austroboletus festivus. The sequence continues at coordinate 13,576 of JBBPJU010000107.1, read as the reverse complement.
TGGCCACCAAAAGTCGGCAGAAACCAGTTGGCAGGTTTTAAGGTAGCCAGGATGGCCGGAGGAGGGATGGTCATGACAGCGTGCAACAATGTCATGTCAAAGGGCTGAGGGTATATAGACACCAAGGCAAGGACCGTCGGCAACTGGGCGACACATTCCTCCCAGCACCCCTAATCCAAGACTTGTTTACACCTTAAGCCAAACGTATTAGCAGACTCCCCTACACCTGTCAGTCCTTCAAAGGGGTTTTCCCAGTGAAAGGGCGGGCTGTAGCCTACTAACACCAATGACTGACCTGGGCATCTGTCCTCTCGAGCCCACTGAGTGACTCCCCTAAGGGGTCTCACCCAGTGACTATGGCTCACCTGCTTCGCAGCTAGGCTTCCCATTACCCTAAGTCTCTCAACTTTCGGGCCCACCAGGCCTTGCATTTTACACCATGCCGGTCCATGGCAACCTTGCTAGGGAGTGGTACCCATGCAGGAGATACTAACCAATACCAATAGAATGCTGGAGTCAGGTTTCCTAGGCCTTGACCAGGGTAATCGGTACCAGGGGTGTCCTATCCCAAGGCGCTGTGCAATGCCAAGGGTCGGATGGTTTTTAACCGGAGTCTCAAAGGCACCTAAATTCTCCCCCAGCCGGGTTTGAACTCAGGGCCACCTGGCTGCATTCCCCTGTTGATACACTCAGTGCATCCTACCAGTAGACCATGTGTCCGGTTGCGGTAAGTAAGAATGTTGTCTTCGTATTTCCAGTCAGACATACAGGCACAGAGGGCAGGAGGGGAGTCGGAGAGGTTAGAGATAGTGCGTTGAGCTAGAGGATCAGAGGAAGATAGGGATGTGATGCTGGAATGTAACGCTGTATCGATAAGAGTGACGAAAAGGGAAGGGGGAAGTAGAGTAATGGAAGAATTGTCAGAAGAGTCGTCAGGACAATGGTCAGGACGTCACAAGAGTGCATCAGGACCAGAGAGGAGAGAGCCAGGGACATGAATCATTTTAAGATCATAATCGGCAAGGTCGAGGAGCCATCGAGCCTGTCTACGATTAAGATTCTGGGGTTATTTAAAATAAAGAAGATTTTTGTGATCAGTGAAAACCTGGACAGGAAATAAAGAACCGAGTAAATAATGGCGCCACGCTTTGAGCGCACGGATAACTGCAAGAAGTTCGTGGTCGTAAATATCGTAGTTGTGTTCCATAGGGGAGAAGGTTTGGGAAAGGTATGAACAAGGGTGCCAATCGCCGTTGGAATCTGTCTGTAGAAGGATACCTCCTGTAGCATACTTAGAGGCGTCCATGGCGATGGCAAAAGGAGCAGAGGAATCCGGGAATTGAAGAACAGGTTGTGATAAAAAGAGTTCTTTAAGACCTGTGAATGCATCGTTGCATGTGGGGGACCATTCCCAACGTTGATCCTTTTTTGTAAGGTCAAGAAGGGGATGAGCTACGTCGGAGTAACGGGGAATGAATCGTCTATAGAAATTTGCAAATCCTAGAAAAGACCAAACGTCTTTGACTTTATTAGGTGTTGGCCAAGAGGCGATCCCATCAAGCTTGACAGGATCCATTGCTAGAGATCCAGGTTTGACGATCATTCCTAGGTAGTCAACTTCCGAGACGTTGAAGAGACATTTCTGTAGTCGAAGACGGAGATTTAGTTCTCTCATTCGTTGAAGGACTTATCGTGTTGTTTCGTCATGATCCCATTGATTGCGGGAGAAAATGAGGATGTCATCCATATAGATGACGATCTTCCCGGCAGCTATCAGATCTCGGAATTCCTTGTTCATGAATCATTGAAAGGTGGCAGGGGCGTTTTTTGGTCCGAAGGGCATAACTACGGGCTCGAAAAGTCCTCAGTGAGTAATGAACGCGGCTTTCCATTGATGATCTTCTTTTATCCGGATATTATTGTAGCCCCACCTGACATCAAATTTGGTGAAAATTTTGGCGTCTTTGAATTTGTCTAACAAATCCGAAATTAAAGGTAGAGGGTAAGCATCTCGAATGGTGTGGTCGTTGAGATATCTATAGTCTTGGACGGGTCGTAGCTTTCCGTCCTTTTTTTTGACAAAGAAGAATGGAGCTGCTTGTGGGGAGGAGGAAGGACGGATTTTTCCTGCTTTCAGATTTTCATCTAGAAATTCTTCTTGGGCTTTTTGTTCTTCGGTGGTAAGGGGATAGAGTTTTCCAATCTTGGGAACAAAACTTTCGGTAAGATTGATTTCGTGATCACAGTCCCTACTAGGAGGGAGAGGGGTGTCTTCGTCAGCGAAGATATCTTCATAGGCCGAGTATGCCTCAGGTAAAGTTACTTCCTTCTTCTCCTTATCAATAGCTAATTGTGTTGAAGTGGTCAGCGTGGCGCAGGTTAGGGAGGGGTTTGGGATGAATTGTCGATTGGCTAGAATTGTCCTAGATAGAGATTGAAGGGGTTTCAGATGTGACATGTCTCTCCCTAGAGCTATCTGCGCGCAGAGAATGTCATCTTCGGTTCTGTCTAGATATGCAAAAAGATGTTCGTCAGCAAGAGCATCTACAGAGACGCATCTTGGAGGTGGTTCTTGGTACTTTCGTTTTTCATAGATCCCTTCTTTTTTCCTTTTTGTTTGTTCATGAAGGGCTATAAATTCAGCCGATTGATCAGTTTCTTGGGTTACCTGGAGGGTTCTTTCCTTCCAATTGATAGTCAGATTGGTTTCCGTGAGCCAAGGAAGTCCAAGTATGACATTTTCTTTTCCACAGTTTATAATGTGGAAGGTGGTTCGTCGAAGAAATCCGTTAACATTGACAAAAAGAGTTGTAGTGAATTTGATTGATCCTCCTTTATTCAGGGAGGCATCAGCATTTCGTATGGTGATGGGGGAAGGGAGTCGGTAACGAGGGAGATGATGTTTCCTGATAAAGTTCCAATCTATACAGGAGATTTGGGCTCCTGAGTCGACTAGTGCAGAGGTGGCGATGACTTTGACCATGTCCAATGCGAGAAGAAGTTGAATAGGGATTCGCATGGCTTTAGTACTGGTACATGGTCGAGTTATAGGAGGTACGTGCGTTGCATTCGCCCTCCTTTCTAAAAATCCATTGCCACCTTTCCGACTACTTGTTCTTCCAACTCCTCTACTCCCGATTCAACGACTTTGATATCCTTGGGGGGCACTGCAGGTGGTTTTCTTTCGAATCTAACCTTGCAGTCCCTCGTCATATGTCCTTTTTGGCGACATTTGAAGCACCACCCTTCCTTTCTACACTTCTCTCATTCTTCATCAGTCAGCTTCTTCGGCAGGGTAATGACATCAACGTCCATTGCATTTGGGTCTTTAGTGGTTCTAGGGGTGAATGTCGGGGTGAAGGTAGTATTACCTTTTCTGTGTCGGGAAGCTATTTCGAGAGCCCTTTCTTCAACCGTGGCGAAGTGGGCTGTCTTGGTGTACCAACTATCGATGGTAGTTGGTACAGTTTCCATAGTGTGAACGCGTCTCATTAAGGAGACAGGAATTCCTGATGCGAAGTAGTTAATCAAGACGTTGTCATTACTTACTCCAGCAATGGCGACTTTATTTTTGAAGTTGGCGATGTAGTTCTGGAGGGTCGGGTTATACCCGCCAGCACGATTTTCGTAGATTCGGGTTTTGGCTAGCCAAGCCAATGCCTCTCCTTTCGCGTCCTTGTTGTCGAAGGTATCCTTGAAGGAGGTTTCGAAGTCTGTCCAAGTTCCCAGGGTAAAATTTCCTCCGGTTAGCTTGGTTTCTCTGAACGTAGCAGCCCAAGTGAGGGCTGTCCCTTTCTTCATATAAGATAATGCATAAGCGATTTTCTTAGTATCTGTATTATAGAGGTCGACGTTGACCGCAAGGTAGAGTTGAACCGTTCTTAGCCATGGTAAAGCTCTTGCTGGGGTGCCGTCGAAGTCTTCTGGGGTACCGAGACGCAATTCCGTAGGTTTCTGAGAAGACATAACTCATGGTGTTGGCAGGATAGGGTGTACGAGCGGTGGGAAGAAGATTTGACCTGTCTGAGGTTGGGGGGTTGGACTTGGAGGGGTAGGTACTCTTGGAATATAGAGTGTCAATGATAGTTGTCCAGCGATATCTGGGAGATCTGCTGGCTTGTCGTGGATAGGGAGATCGAAGTCAGAGGGTTCGGAGGTTTCTGGTTCCGGTTCTTCTGGATCTTGGTGAAGACCCCAACTGGGATGACTAGGAAGTGAAATGGTGGGCGACTTAGAGTAAAACTAGTCGCAATTTGAAGAGTCTAGTTCTTTTGTTATGCTTGAGCTGGGTAGGTCCAAGTGTAGCCCTTTTAGGGTCAAGAGTTTGGTATGGAGTATCGTCTAGTGAATACTCGAAGAGTTCAAAGAAGTGAAGCGTCCACTCTGAGTAGGACGAAGACTAGAGTCAGGGAGACTGAGTGGAAGAGAACACTCAGGAGTCTGACGGAGGGGACAAGCACAAGAGGTGTGATTGTAAGGGAGAACTAGACTAAGGTACATGGCAGCGACAAGGTTGGTTTATATAGTGGCTAGGAAATAGAGGCAGTATGGGAATACTACCTTGAAGAGGAAAGAGGCTGTCCGTAGATGAGTCATATAGAGTGCGATAGAACGTCAAGGAATAATCGATGAGTCAGAAGATAAGAAGGATGACTCATGATGACAACGAATATCTGAGTAATTGGGCCGATTACTAGATAGGAATGAGTAAGCGTGAATAAAGTGATATGACTCAGCCTGGAGACGAATTGGACTTATCCCAAGTGGGATTATCCAAGAAGAAATGAAAGGCTAGAGTCGATACAGTGGTTATAACGAAAGAAGAAATGAAATCATAACAGCATGTGTGAGTGGGGTGTGATAGGCCTCGTCAATATAGAGGCGATTCTTAAACCAAAGGGAATTGTCGTGCCATTCCCAATCAGAGAAGTTGGTATGAGGGAGAGCAGGAGAGCCTTGCGAGATATTTTCAATCATCGCAAGGATGGAGGGGTCTGTGGGGAGGGCATTAATTTGGTTACTGAGGGCTACATCGATGCTGTGGATGAAGATTTCATCATCCAGCAGTTGGATCAGGGGTTCATCAACATCAACAATATCCAGGTGTGATAGCATATCTGCCGGGGCCATCTGGCCTCCAGGCATATGCACCAATTTCAGGTCATACTCCTAGAGGAAGAGCTGCCATCGGGCATGGTGACGGGATAATTTATGGGGTTCTTTGAAGTATGTTAAATTTTTATGATCCATGAGGACCGTTACTAGGAAGGCCATGCCAGTCAAGTAGTGTCGCCAGTCCTGCAGGGTGACAATGATTGCTAACAGTTCTTGGTCATGGATGTCATAATTTCATTCAGCTGGGGAAAAGGTGGAAGAGCAGTATGCACATGGGTGTAGGTTGCCATTTCTGTCCTTCTGCATAAGGACGCCTCCGGCAGCAGAGAGTGAGGCATCCGTCATAAGCCAGAAGGGTTTGGCGGGATCTGGGTATCATAGAACCAGGGTGCATAGGAATAGTCATTTTAGGGTGACGAAGGCATTATCTTCTGTGGGGGTCCACTCCCAGCGTTTTCCTTTCGTGGTAAGTGTTACAAGGGGGCGGGCTAGTTGGGAAAAGTTAGGAATAAACTTTCAATAAAAGTTACAGAATCCTAAAAAGGATCAGACTTGTTTTACTGTTATTGGGGGAATCCAATCTTTGATGGCGCAAAGTTTGACTGGGTCCATCAAGACTTGTCCTGCTTGTAGGACCATTCCTAGGTAATCTACTTTTGACATGTTGAAAGTGCATTTTTCTAGTTTTAGGTATAATTCATGTTCCGCCATCCTGGCAAGAACTTTCTTAGTCCTTTCTTTGTGAACTCCTGGGTTGGCGGAGTGGATAAGAAGGTTGTCCATGTAGATAATTAACCATCCCTCAGCTAGGTAGTTGGTGAAGATATCGTCCATGAGAGCTTGGAAGGTGGCAGGGGAATTACAAAGCCCAAAAAACATGACCGTTGGTTCATATAAACTGGTCAGGGTGATGAAGGCGGCCTTCCATCAATCCTCCTTCTTTATTCGGACATTGTTATATCCCCATCGGACATCCATCTTAGTGAAGATGTGCGAATACCGCACCTTGTTGATTAGATCGGCTGTCAATGGGAGGGGGTATGCATTTTTAACTGTCATGGAGTTGAGGTAGCGGTAGTCCTGACAGGGTCTGAGCTTCCTGTCCTTCTTTTTCACAAAGAAGAATGGGGAGGCTTGGGGGGAATTGGACTTTACGATCTTTCCGCTTTTTAGGTGTTTGTCGAGGAACTCCTGACAGGCCTTCATTTCTTCTGGATTTAGGGAGTAGTTCTTTGCTCTTCTGGGGATAAAGTCTGGTTTTAATTTTATCTCGTGATCATAGCTTCTGGTTGGGGGCAGGGAGGTGGTGGCTTTCTTGGAGAATACCTCTGCGAATTCCTTGAATTCTATCAGCAGAGATACTTGTTTCTTGATTTCTTGAGCAGCAATTTCAGTGGACATAGTGGTCTTTCTTATTTCTTTGTCAAGGTTTTCACAAATGATGACATCCTCAGAAGGGTCGTCTAGGTCTTCCGTGACATACTTGGCTAAGTATCACAAGGTGACGTGTTTGTCGTATTCTTCTTCGTCATTTAGCAGGAGGAGTTCTCATTTCTCCCAGTCTATCACTGGGTTTTCTTCAGCTAACCAGGTCATGCCAAGAATGATAGGAGTCTTTCCCTGACCAAGGGCAAGTAGTCCTCAGCGAGACGTCTTCCCTCTGATGGTCATTGTTAAGTATCCTCGCTGGGTGATTTCTCCAGCGTTATGGGATCTGTTGGCGTTAATGGCATACCGCGGCCTGTTGATATTAGAGAGGGGGATTTTCCATTTCCGCACGTGTTGTGCACTGATAAAGTTTCTGGTAGCTCCACTGTCGATTAGAGCTTCGGTGTTGATGATTTCAAATGGGGTTCGGATCTTTACTGGGATAAGCATAGATCTTTGTTCCTTAGATACTATTACATCTGGACTATTCAGGGATTTGGACATCGACCACCATTTCCCCTTTAAAAACCCTTTACTTTAGCGATTTTCTCCATAATCTTTGTGGAGAGAATATTGATGTGCTCAGCATCAGGTTTATCCTCCTCCTCCAATTCCTTGGCATACTGGTCTTCTTCATAGACCTGTTGTATGACCTTGAGAACTTCGGCTTTGGTTCCTTTCTTCTGGGCAAGTACTTTCTAAATGTACTCCAAAGTTTCGTCATATGTGGTGGAAGTCAGTGGCGGCTGTTCTTCCTGTACCCCCCTCACCCTCTCCCTAGGAGAGTCGGAGGTCTTGCCCATGGACTTGCTAGATCCGGGGCGCTTGTGGTTCCTGGTGGAGCAACCCTTCTTGTGACAAATAAAGCACAGTCTGTCTTGGACATGCTTGGCTCATTTGACTGGGGTTAGACGTATCGCATCTATGTCCATAGCATTAGGGTCTCTTGGAGTATGGCTGGTATCAGTCCCTTGGTACGAGTATCTCCCTCCACTAAGGTCTCTCATCCGTTCGAGTTGTCGCACTTGTTTCTGAGCGCTTTCTACCCATCCTTTCAGGGTGTCAGGCTCGTTTATCCTGATTATATCTCTGGTGAGGTCGTTGTTCAGTCCTCTGACGAACCATTCGCAGAGGGCTCCCTCATCCTTTACTCCTGACTTGGTGGCAAGCAACTGGAAATCCTGGATGTATTTCTGGGTTGTTTTTGCAGTGGATCCTCCTCTATCCTGTTTGAGGTTGGCAATCTTTCTCCTGATGTTGGCTTTCTCTTCCTTTGAAACAAAGGACAAGATGAACTCTTCTACAAATTTTTCCCATGTTTTGTCTTTCTCGTCCTTTCCTCCTGTGGCTGCATAGTATCCTTCAGCATATACTCTTCCTCACCCCTTGGACATCTTGTTTAGGCATGTTATTACTTTGCTGGCATCATCTGTATAGATATGGTTGTTGAGCTCCAAGTACCTGGCCATTGCCGTGATCCACCATTGAGCATCTTCATTGTTCCTGGAAAAGTCATCCGGTAGTGCAGCCTTTATTTCTGGTTTCTTCTGATCTACCATCTTTGAGATCCCTAGTAATGAAGGATCGTCTATGGTTCCAATCAGTCTTTTTTGGGTTTCGGCTGTGGACTGGATTCTCTCGATATTTTGCTCCGTAGATTCGATGTGGGCATGGATGATCAGATCAGTGATCCATTGGGGTCTGCTTGGTCAGTTTGTGAAGTACTCGGGGAGTTGGTGACTGGGGGTGGAATGGGGAGCTGAGTATATAGTTGCCTGGGGTGACGAGCTTCCTTGTTGAAATTCTTGAGGAAGTACTGGTAGGTCCACTCGTGAAGGAGGGGTCGAGCAGCTGGGGTGCTCAACTGGGAGAGTAGATAGTGTAAATGTGGGTGAGTTTCTAGTAAGTTCAACAGTATTCTGTGGGGGATGGGGGTGGGGAAGAGGAGAAGTTCTAGGAGTCGTTCCACTCCTGGGGATTCGAAGTGATGCTGGGACAGGGGTCCTTCGAATAGACTCTGAGGTCAGGGAAGGGGGTTGGGGTTCGTCGTCGGATCCAGGTTGGTGTGAAATCTTGGTGGCAAGATTTCCCTTCCTGATGAAACAGGGGGATGGAAAGAAGAGTTAGATTCTTTTGATATGGAATGCAGGACGTAGAGTCCGAGGTTACATCAGATGATCTGGTCTAGTTCCCAAGGGATGTGAGGTCCGAACTGTATGCAGATAGAGATGATAGCTTCCCGAGCAGCGGAGAATTCATGGACGAAGATAAGGCGCAGGGCTAGAACCTGTCACACAAGGACTCTCTCGAGAAGCGGTAAACTGTCCACCATTTCAAGGTACAGCTGACTCCACATAGGATTGCATAGAATTTAACTAAGGAAATTGTACATTTACAAAGGTGCCTATTTATAGGGGAATGGGAATAGAGTGGGAATTCCTCCCTCCTCCAGAAGGAAATAAGTTCCATCTGTTCGGAGTTCTGGAAAAGGGAACAAGGCATCCATTCAGAAGTAAAAAGGTTACACTCACTGCCCAGAATAGAATAGAAAGGGCAGTGTGTGGGTTCCCTCCCATGACTGTGAGAGAGTCCCTCCTTGTCCGGAATTGGAGCTATTGAGATCTCATTGGAAATTGTTACAATTTCTTTCTTCTTTTGTTTATAACCATTGTACCGACTCTAGCCTTTCATTTCCTCTTGGATAATCCCACTCGGGATAAGTCCAATTCATCTTCAGGCTAGGTCATATCATTTTATTCACGCTTATTCATTCCTATCTAGTAATCGGCCCGATTACTCAGATACTCATTGTCATCATGAGTCATCCCTCTTGTCTTCTGACTCATCGATTATTCTTTGATGTTCTATCGTATTCTATATGACTCATCTATGGACAACCTCTTTCCTCTTCAAGGCAGTATTCCCACACTGCCTCTCTTTCCTAGCCACTATATAAACCAACCTCGTCGCTGCCATGTACTTTAGTCTAGTTCTCCCTTACAATCACATCTCCTGTGCTTGTCCCCATCGTTAGACTCCTGAGTGTTCTCTTCCACTCAGTCTCCCTGACCTCAGTCTTCATCCTACTTTGAGTGGACGCTTCCTCTCTTGAACTCTTCGAGTATTCACTAGACGATACTCTGTACCGAACCCTTGACCCTAAGGGCTACACTTGGACCTACCCAGTTCAAGCATAACAGAAATAAAGAAGATAATACCTAAACCGTGGATGCAGTGTGGAGTGGGTATGGGTGGTTAGGTAACTATGTCGTATCAGGGATCTGGGATCTCAATAGGGGGCTCAGGTCCTCAGATAGAAATCAAGAAACAAAATGAAAAGAAGGCATACTAAAGAAAAGGGAAAAAGTTCCTCCTCCATTCGAGGTACTTGGCAATCTCCAGTTGGTCCCACATGTACCACACTTCTTCCCCCAGGGGAACATTCTCTTGGTTATCTGGTAGAGGTGGGGATGCCGCCCAGATGTCCAGGGATTCTCCCCAAGCTAGTGGGCTGGTCAGGTCCTCATCTATGTCCATGACCACATCAGAGGAGAAAAGAGAAAAAGACGGGGCATCTAGCGGCTCCGGGTATGGAGTAGGCGACCTCCTCCATCGTTCCATAACACTAAGAATGAACTCAATATATATTTGATAAGTGAAGTTGAGGATATTACAGATGTATTAGCATGGTGGATTAAGCATAGTGCTTGCTTCCCTCATCTTTCATATATGGCAATTGATTATTGTTATGGCACGGTGGAGGAGGTCCCCCATCCCCTATCCAGAGCCTCTGGACACCCCCTCTTTTTCTTCCTTCCCAGCCAATGCCATCATGGAAGTAGATGAGGACCTCACTAATCCCATAGCTTGGGGAGAGTCCCTTGACATCTGGTCAGCATCCCTGCCACTACCAGACAACCAAGAGAACATTCCCCTGGGAGAAGAGGTGTGGTTCACTTGGGGACCAATTGGAGATTGCCAAGTACCTCAAGCAGAGGAGGAACTTTTTCCCTTTTATGTAACTTCTCTTCGATTTCTTTTCTTTTCCCTCTTGATCCAAACCCCGTCAAGATCTGTCCCTCACAGTTATATTACAGTTACCTAACCACCCATACCCGCTCCACACAGCAACCACAGATTAGATATTACCCTCCTTCTTCCTGCTGACGATCTCGATTCTCTGATTACGAACAAGAAGGGACTCTCTCACGATTGTGGGAGGGAACCCATGCACTGCCTTCTCTATCATCGCTTCTATTTGCCTTCCAAATGGATGCCTCGCTTTTCTACGTAAAACTCCAATTGGATGGATCCAAGTCCAATCCGGGTCCGGAGGAAATTCCCATCTTATTCCCCTTCCATATAAATAGGCACCTTTATATATGTACAGATTCCTTAGTTAGATTCTATGCAATCCTATGTGGAGTCAGCTGTACCTTGAAACGGTGGACGGTCTACCGCTTCTCGAGAGAATCTTAGTGCAACAGGTCCTAGCCCTGCACCTCATCATCGTCCACGAATTCTTTGCTGCCAGGGAAGCTATCATCTCTATCTGTGTCCAGTTCGGCCCCCGAATCCCTCAAGACTTAGATCAGATTATTGGACGTAACCTCAGACTCCGTGTCCTGCGTTCCATATCAAAAGAATCTAACTCTCCTTCCCATCCCCCTGTTTCATCAGGAAGGGATCATTTGCCACCAAGATTTCGAACCAACCTGGATCCAATGATGAGCTCCACCCCCCTTCCCCGACCTCAGAGTCTATTTGAAGGACCCCTGTCCCAGCTTCACTTCGAGTCCCCCGGAGTGGACAGACTCCTCGAACTTCTCCTCTCCCCCACCCCTGTCCCCCACAGAATACTACTGAACTTACTCGAGGATCACCCACATTTACATTATCTACTCTCCCAACTGGGAACCCCAGCCGCATGACCCCTCCTTCGTGAGTGGACTTACCAGTATTCCCTCAAGAATTTCAATGAGGAAGCTCATCACCCCAGACAACTGTATTCTCAGCTCCCCATTCCACCCCCACCCACCAACTCCCAGAATATTTCTCTGGATGATCAGACAGACCCCAACGTGTCACTGACCTGATCATCTGTGCCAACCTCGAATCTACACAATGAGATATCGAGAGAATCCAGTCCGCCACAACCATCCAAACCAAACTTGTCAAAACCACCGATGACCCCACCTTGCTAGAAATCCCTAAGATGTCTGGCCAGAGGAGGCCAGAGATAAAAGCTGCCTTACCAGACGATTTCTCAGGAAACAATGAAGACGCTCAGTGGTGGATCACGGCGATGGCCGGATACTTGGAATTGAATGACCACATCTACTCAACGGATGCTAGCAAAGTGATAACCTGTCTAAACAAGATGTCCAAAGGAAGAGGAAGAGTGTATGCTGAAGGATATTATGCAGCTGCCACAGGAAAAGAGGAGAAAGACAAAAGTTGGGAAAAGTTCATAGAAGAATTCATTGCATCATTTGTATCAAAGGAGGAAAAAGCTGATGCCAGGAGGAGGATAGCCAATCTTAAGCAAGACCGAGGAGGATCTACCACAAAAACTACCCAGAAATACATCCAGGATTTCCAGCTGCTTGCCATCAAGTCAGGAGTAAAAGACAAAGGAGCCCTCTGTGAATGGTTCATCAGAGGATTGACCAATGATCTCACCAGAGATATAATAAGGATAAATGAGCCAGACACCCTAAAAGGATGGGTAGAAAGCACTCAGAAACAGGTGCAACAGCTCGAACGGATGAGAGACCTCAGTGGAGGGAGATACTCGTACCAAGAGACTGGTACCAGCCATACTCCTAGAGACCCCAATGCTATGGACGTAGACACGATATGTCTAAACCCTGTTGAATGGGCCAAGCATGTCCGAGATGGACTGTGCTTTATTTGCCACTGAAAGGGGTGCTCCACCAGGAACCACAAATGCCCCGGATCTAGCAAATCCATGGGCAAGACCTCTGACTCTCCTAGGGAGAGGGTGAGGGAGGTATGGGAAGAACAGCAGCCACTGACTTCCACCACATATGACGAAACATCGGAGTACATTCAGAAGGTACTAGCCCAGAAGAAAGAAACCAAAGCCAAAGTTCTCAGGGTTTTGCAATAGGTCTATGAAGAAGACCAATATGCCGAAGAACTGGAAGAGGAGGAGGAGAAAACTGACGCTGAGCACATCAATGTTCTCTCTACAAAAATCATGGAGAGGATTGCTAAAGTAAAGGGTTTTTAAAGGGGAAATGGCAGTCAATGTCCAAATCCCCAGCTAGTCCAGATGTAATAATATATATCTAAGGAACAAAGATCTATGCTTATCCCAGTAAAGATTCGAACCCCATCTGGAATCATCGACACAGAAGCCCTGATCGACAGTGGCACAACCGGAAATTTTATCAGCGCCAAATACGCCTGAAAATGGAAAATCCCCCTCTCAAACATAAACCGACCATGGTATGCCATCAATGCCAATGGATCCCAAAATGCTGGAGGAGAAATCACCCAGCGAGGATACTTGACTATGACCATTGGAGGGAAAACTTCCTGATGAGGACTGTTAGTCCTCGGACAGGGAAAGAACCCCATCATACTCGGAATGGCTTGGTTGGCAGAAGAAAACCCCATAATAGACTGGGAGAAACGAGAACTCCTACTAGTTGAAACAACCTCTTGAGAGTTATATCTCTAACCAACTAATCAGAGCCACTGTCGGCGATGAAAGCCACAGGGATTAGAAGGGAGGAGTTCTTGATGTCTTCTTGATAAATATGTCTTGAACATAATGCCTCAAGCGTTAGTGGTCCAATAGGTTGTATGGTGGCAACCTCTTCTTATACTTCAGGCCTTTAGAAAGGGAAATCTCCAAGACCACTAAACTGGGGATCTAGTCTAGCGCTCCTGGGTCTTTATATACTATCCTACTGTATGTACATGTTTGGTTCTACCTAAACAGGAACAGCCAATAGGAATACTTCAAAGTATTAAGGAATTCATATATTCCTATGAATCTTAA